>JASAMX010032427.1:0-16946 GCA_030248175.1 Microlaimidae sp. YZB2_3 | reverse complement strand
GTGCCCAGGATTTCATTTCGGGGGGGGGGGGGCGGTCTGGGGGGTACATACTAACCCTGAGGGGGGGGCTTGGGGGCGGCAGGGCAGCCCCCTGAAGTGGGGGTCTGGGGGGCAAGAGACCCCCAGCGGGGTGAAGGGGCAGAGCCCCTTGTCAGAGGGGTCTGGGGGGCAGAATGCCCCCCGGGGGAGAAAATTTATAATTTAAGGGGCTAAAATACACTAGAAATTTTAAATCAAGATGATAATGAATACAAAAATTAAGTTTTTTTAAAAATCTTTTTACATTTAAAACATGTGTTTAAAACGTTAATAAAAGGTTAATAAAGTTCATAGTAGTTTTATTTAACATGTATGCCTTAACTATTGAGCGGCAAAATCGATTGAAATGGAAAAACTGAGATAAATTGTCAATTTAAACTACCCGCGAAGCGGGGAAAATTTGGTTTTTTGACTATTAATATGCTTTTGGAAGGCATCAGGAAAGTTTCTGTATTAATATTTAAGAAAAAAATGTTTCTCTCCCAAAAATCAAAAAACGTAAGGGTCCCCCCTTACGAAAAAATCCAGGCTTCGCCGGAATTTCGGGGGGGGGGGGGGGGCGGCCGCCCCCCCCCGCCCCCCCTGCGCATGTCATGATGAAAACTGTCCGGAAAGCTAAGGGGGGGGGGTGGTTACCCGGGGTAAATCCAAATTTGAATTCTAGGAGGGGGTTCCCAGGGGGGTCCGAACCTTCCTAGCTTTTTAGGGGGGGGGGATCGACCCGGGGTGCAAAATTTCGAAATCTAGAGGGGGGTCAGGTGGGCCCCGGTGTCCAAAGCAAAACAGTTATAAACCATGATAACTTTAATAATTGTTCTTTTTATAGTATAATACTACGTTTTATTGAATAAAAAGCAATATTCTGGTGTAAAAAGGGTGTAAAAGCATGAATATGTGTTAAAGAATCACGTTTATGGAAGAAAATTTAGTATAAAAAAAGCACCTAACATTTTCCCGAGGGGGGAGGGGGATCAGACTTCAAAATCTAGAGGGGGTTAGGGGTACAAAATTTGGAAATTTGGGGGAAGGGGGGGGGGGGCCCCTAGATTTTCGTCTAGGGGGGGGGGTCCCAAAATTTTGAGGCTAGGTGGAATGCACCCCGCCCCCTTTTTCACCTATGCTTAGAATAACTAATATTAGCAAAAATAAGCTTAATTAAAACTTTTAAGACCAAGTAAAAAAATTGTTGTCCATGTTTTGAGTGGTCCATGCAGACCTGTGCACGGTCTGGAAATGCCCCCCATTTTCGTTTTATTGGAGGATTTGCCCCGTTTTATTGCCCCCCCCGCCAAAAAATGAAAAAGTACCCTTAAATTTTGGACGCCATTTTTGACCTATGATGACGCCATCATTGCAAATTTTTTGGCAGTTTTTAACCTTTTTTAATGTATTTTAAGCGCATTTTTAGACCTATTTTTACCTTATTTTTGCTTTTTTTGTCCCTTTTCCCTTTTTTTTCTTTTTTCTTTTTTTTCTCCTTTTTTTTCTTTCCCCCTGATTGCCCCTCCCCCCGTTTTATTGCCCCATTCCCTGTTTCAAAAAAGTTGCCCCCCGTTTTGGAATTGCCCCCAATAAAACCCCCAGGGGGCAGTGCATGCACAGGTCCATGCCCTGCCCCCCCCCCCCCCCCCCGGGTTACAGAAAAAAAAGAGAAAAAAAGGGAGAAAAAAAGAGAAAAAGAAGGGAAAGGGAAAAAAGGGACAAAAAAAGCAAAAATAAGGTAAAAATAGGTCTAAAAAGGCTTAAAATACATATAAAATAGGCTAAAACTGCAAAAAAATTTGCGATGATGGTGTCATTATGTTAATAAAAATGGCATACTCCAGGGCAACTTTTTATTTTTTGTGGTGGGGGGGGGCAATAAAACGGGGGGGGGGGCGAAATTTACAAAAAAATGGGGGGGGGCATTTCCAGACCGTGCACAGGTCTGCAGGTCTGTCCATGTGACCAACAAATTAATAAAGTTTTTAGATATTTTTAGATTCTTCAGACTTTAAGCAATATAAGAATATAATTTTTAATTTATTTTGTTGCTTAACAAAATTTTTTTTCTTAACAACCTAAATTGTACATACCAAAATAAGGCGATTTTTGGGGTTAAATGGGCTTATAACTTTTTACAGAAGACTTAAAAAAATAACCTTAAAATTGAGGTCTATAAAGTCCGATTTGGGTTATAAAGATGGTTCACATGAGTATTTTACTTTTGGATCAGTCAAATCGATAATTGGTCACATATGGGACTTCTATATGTGACCATACCATATATATTGCCATAACGCCGGGCCGGTGACTCAAGCGGAGAGGGGTGGAGCAACTCTATTTGATAGGGTAGCTCTAGCTGCTGTATGCTTGTAAAGGTGAGAGGGGGAGGGGAGGGTGGGGTTTCTAGCTCAATTTTGGGACTAGATGAATTAGGGGCCTCCATTTTATTTTTTACTCTACTCTCTAGTTTGAGATCTATACCCTCCCCTTTGGGAGTTTTAGGTATTTTTTACTATTTTCTTAGTGATTTTTTAAAAATTATGTTTTTAACCTTTTTAATAGAATATCGCTTTTATTAAATGAGATTATAAAAGAAGTATTATGGTTTAATGTTTTGCTTTGGACATATACCTGACCTCTAGATTAGGGTGATGAGAAGAGAAGAGTAGGTAATATAAGTATTGTATATACAAATAAAACATCTACTTGAAAAATTTTAGTGGTCTTTTTATATTTAATTAAGTATCACAAAAGCTCTAAATAATGGTCAAAAGTTAGCAAAAATGCTCGAAAGTGTTTTAATATAGTTGTTCGATCTCCGGTTTCCGAAAAAAAATTAGTAAAAATTATTGGTTTCATGACGAATTCTTATTTCGCGGTGGGACCGCGGACCCAAATTTTTGCAATGCTGGTCCATTGGGTTTTGATAAAATTTTTAGAGACTTAGCAAAAAAAAATTGGTTTTGAAATTTTGCATATTTTTAATCATAAATAAATGAATAAGAACTTTTCTTTAAAAAAATAGAATCAGTAAAAGTATTTATTTTGGTGTTTTTTAACTCTTAATTTAGTCTGGGGTGTTTTTTATTATAAGGTGCAATTTCCAAGCTTGAATAAAACAAAGTTTATAAGGGAAATTTTGTAATTTAAATTGAGAGATGGATTAAATTAATTAGGAAAAGAAAAAGTGGTCAAGTTTAAAAGTCATCGAGGCAAAAATTTGCCAAGCACATTTTTGGAGAAAATATCCTATTCATAAATATTTGCCATATTTAAACCTAATTTACAACTTATACTTTTGCCACATAGGTTTTCTTTCTTTTTACGCTAAATATTGTTGAAATCCCTTGATTTTTTGATTACTAAAAATTAATTAAACAGTTCTCCAAAGAGTAAACCGATATTTTGATCATGATTAAAAATGCAAAAACAAACAATACGTTATTAAATACTATCATTTTGTTTTTGTATAAACTATGATAGAAGTTAACATCGTGGGGGTTTTCAAATCTTAATTTAAAAGATTTAACCACAACAATATGATGTATACTGAAACTTTTTGTGCAATATTGTTTTTAAAGGTTTTATCGACCGAAGTCACAGAGAAATATTCAGATATGGAAAGTGCATTTGCAACTGTCGAATTAACTTAATTTTTTGTCGAAAAAAACTACTGAACGTACTTTTACTGAACTGAACGTCTAACAGAACGGCCAATCAGCTGCGCGCTAACTATTGCCATGCAAATTAAACCACATCGTATGGAAATTATTCCTTATGTAATTATGGTCGATTAAATAAACTTCTTTTTGTCATTAAGTTTTACCGGTTAGTTAAGCAACAAACACAACTGCTAAAAAAAGGTGCCATCGTTCTTAAATTCTAAAATTCGTCTGTGCGTCATAGCTTCTGCTTCTTTATTATGAATATTTGCAAGCCAATAGTAGCCAGTTTAAGCGCAATAGCAATCAAAGAGAGTTAACAGATCATAAACAAGTAACCCTGGCTTAAAACTATAAAAATTTATTTATTAAATATGAGTAACTTTAATTTATGCAAATCTATTCGAAAAAACTTTAAGTTTTTTTATTCCTGCTTCTTTTAAT
This sequence comes from Microlaimidae sp. YZB2_3, assembly GCA_030248175.1. NCBI lineage: Eukaryota > Metazoa > Nematoda > Chromadorea > Desmodorida > Microlaimidae > Microlaimidae sp. YZB2_3. Next base: position 12,816 of record JASAMX010032427.1, on the reverse strand, counting down.
ACCAGGGACAACATTTAACAAATGTAGCGTAGCTAAATATTATCCGGTTTCTATAAAAACAGAGCCCATACCTCAAAAACTAAATTTTGATGGAAAACTTCCCTTTAAAAATTATAAATATTGTATAATCTTTTATAGATTTAACCAATCGGCAGTTCTGCTTTGAAATAAAAAATTTTAATATTTCCCAATTATTCTTATTCGAAAGATTTATTAAAAAAAATTAATTTATACAAGAATACATAAAAATTAATTTAAAAAGAAAGAATAAGAAATAAAAAAACTAATTATAGGGGATATGTGTGTATTCAACCAATATGCATACGTAGGCATATTTTTTAATTTTTTTTAATTACCACACCGCGTATATTAAAAAAAAACAATTTATGCATACCTATGCATATTGGTTGAATCGACACATACCCTGTATAATTTGTTCTCATTTGTCACTCTTGTTTTTTTATGAATTAATTTTCATGTATTCTTGATTTATAGTATAAAACAAAAAATGTGGCGGAAATACAAAAAATCATTAAAACAAACTAAGCACAAGCTTCTCTGTAAGGAATATAAGCAATTAGTAAAATCATATAACCAAAATTTTAAAGAGCGCATTTTAAAATCTAAGAATATAAAAAATTTCTATAAATTTGTAATAATAAATGTAAAACTAAAGAAAACATACCATCGCTTATGAATGACATAGTGGATTAATTGTTACCAATAATAAACAAAAAGCTGAGCTTTTTGCAAATTTTTTCAGTTCAGTTTTTATAAAATGACAATGGAACTTTACCAAAAATGGATGTATAAAAAACAGGAACCCTGGAAAATATGTCTTTTGCTGTTAAGAATATTATACTGGCGATCAAAAAATTACCAAATAAAATGTCAAAAACGCCTGACGGTTTTTCTGCTTACTTTTTCAAACGTTTAAAAAATTTAATTACAAAATCCTTAGCTACTATTTTCCAAAAATCTTTTAATTCTGGATCTTTGCCCAAAAATTTAAAAACTTATTTGTTATCCCACTTTACAAAAAAGTATCAAAACGCGATGAAAAATATTATCGTCCAATATCGCTTACAATATTTGCCTGTAAACTCATGGAGAGACTTGTTAAGGATGAACTAGCAGCTTTTGTTCTAAATGTTTGTCCATGTGCCAACATGGCTTTAAGTAAGACTAACAGCTCAACCATAACACAATTGCTAGAAACTCTAAATGATTGGACATTTTCACTTAAAAATAAAAAACCAATTAACGTTATTTATTTAGATTTTGCAAAAGATTTTGGCACTGTATCACACCAAAAGCTTTTACACAAATTAGATAAATTAGTCTATTTTCTGTGGGAGATTGGCTGGAGTTGCCGCTCAGTATAGGAAAATTAAACTTGCTAAATTTTCCTGCGGGTCATAAGCGTGCAAGCAATCAGTTATACGCTTCATCTTTACTGTGCAAAAAATGATATGAGAGAGTTTTTCACTTTTAATAAAAAGTTTTACTGCAGCACTTAATAGCTTTTAGAAAAGCTTTAGTGAGTGACGTGCTAGGAACGTGTGCAGACAAGACATAAAAAATGTTTTTGCCTCTAAGTGTGTAAACACTACGTGTGAAAAGAATGATGTGTAAATTTAAAGTTGCATGTAGCCTGAAATTCTTAATTTAGATGTGATTCGTAGGAAACAACACCAAATTAGATATTTAAAGCTGGAACACTAATATCAACTCGTAGGAATTTTTTTATATGTAATAAAAGGCAACGCGTTTCCGATAAATCTCTTCAGGCCGGATGTTAGCGTTCCGCTGGGTGCAGCAGCAAAAACAGCGTGTGTGTTTTTTGCTTTGAGAAATCAATGTAGTGAGTGTAACACTGAGAATATTAAACTTAGTTTTGTATGCAAATGAACACCGTTGTTGTGATTATAGGACGTCGTCGCGCGTTGCTATGGCGCGGGACGGTTAAATGCAGATTCCGAATTTATTGATCAGGTCCTATTTCCTACGCGATTAATGAATACGCTATACAGGTTTAATGCGCTTATTTAAAAAAACGACAGTAACTCGCTCAAGCTAAAATGACTATAAGCGCGGAGCATTAATGCCTGTAAGTGTTAAGTCAATATTACTGACTTTTTGTGAAATTTGAACAGATACAACACCGTTAGGAAATGTATGTGCGTAATGCGTAACTGTGAGAGTAACTATTGACCAGCTCAACCAGTGGAGGCTAACTGGGCCCTGCAATAAGTTACTATGTTTTGGGGACGGCCTCAAGGGAACTGGGAAAGCAACAAGTTACCTAGCTCGACCAGTGAAGCTAACTGGGAGAGCAACGAGTCACAAAAATCGACCAGTAGTGGGGGATGGTTCTGTGTATGTATTTAAATTTTTGAAAAAAAATAAGATGTAACTATGATCTTTTTTTGACTGATCCTGCGAGTCGTGTGTTTTTTACTTTCTCGGCGATTCAAAAGTTTTCATACTTTCAAATCGCAATTTTAAAAATAAAAAAAGGTTTTTAGTTGGGTAATAAAAAAAAATTTGTAGACGAGAAAATAAATTATTGTTATTTTTAACAAAGTTTTTCAAAGTTTTTTTGGTTAACAAAGTTTCCCACTTATATGGAAAATCATAACGAGCCGCAAGAAAATTTTTTAATAAAAAACACTTTCATAACATTTTTTGTAGAGTAAAGTTAAAGCGCAGAGCTGATAGCTTGCACGCTTATGACCCGCATTTAGCGAAAATTTAGCAAGTTTAATTTTCCTATACTGAGCGGCAACTCCAGCCAATCTCCCACAGAAAATAGACTAGAAGCTGTACATTTTTCTGAAAATGATCATGTCGCCAGAGACATAACACTAGTTTCGGGGCCTTCTTCCACCTGTATGGAAAATCAAATTCTTTTTTACCAACAAAAATGTTTTAAAATGGAATTTACTTTCAGAAAATCAAATATCCGCTCCTTCACTTTTTAGTTTTAAAAACAGTATTAAGAATGTTCCTTGTTAGTGCTTGCCGATCTGTAAAGCCTTAGGATTATTTTCTAGTATACCATGATTCTGTAGCCAAATTTAAGCGACTCGTGATCGGTTTGCTTGTAGGTAATGCAATGTATTGTGTAATATTCGTTGGTTGTTTGCTAGAATAAATTATGATGATGATGATAATGAAGCTATTAATCAAAATAAACTAAATAAAAATGTCATTATTTATAATTATGTAGCGGAGAGTGCGTGGCAGATTGTCAAATAAGTTATATTAGTTATTGTAACATTAAGTTGTCATTCCGCCCAGCTTTCAAACGCGTATCATGTCATATTCAAATTACAGTAGTTTGTGCCGGTCGCCGCGCGTGTCAAATTAAACCATTCCAAGCAGTAAAATTGCTCCGCACGGTGTGTGGGCACCAAAGATTCCCTGTTATTGTTAAGTGCATAATTCTAACAGACGGTGTATCCTCTACCGCCCCATAGGGACCCATTTAAGTGGGCAGACCCAGCTTAAGTTAGTTTTTATACTTTTTAAGCTTATTTTTTTACGATGATTTACCGTGAGCAGCCGACATCTGTGATTGACTTCAGTCAATCTAGGTAGGAACTGTTGTTGAGCGGAAATAACCTGGTGGCTGACTGTGGAGTTTCCTTGAGTTAGGATTTGGCAACCAAGATCAAGTAAAATGGCGGAATGGCTTGGATCATCAGTGTCAGTGCAGGTATTTAAATAGGGAATTGCACGTAGTGGTAGTTAATAAGTAATTAGCCAAACAAGCTAAGTTTTAATTTGTAAACTAGGAGGTGAGTAACACTCTCGGGGTTAATTTGTCAATAAAATAACCCTGCATAAAAACAACTTATGTTAATAAGTGTTTTTAAGAAATAGCCCAAATTTCCTAAAGCTAACTAAAATGTTGTTTTTTTTAAAAGTCTCTGCAGTTGTCCGCGTGTAGCCTTCGGGCAGGTGCATAAGCAGCTTTGATGTATTTCTTTTGCCTAAAAACACTTAGCCTTAATTTTGTCATCTTACTTGATTTATTTGAAATTTTATCTAAAATTTTAATCTAAAATTACTCTAAAATATCTAAATTCTTCTTAAATTTGTAACTGTGTAAAATTACTAATCATTGCTTGCCGCAAAGCGGTCCGTTACCCTAGTAGTCTTCCCATAATAAAAACATCTTTGTGTAATAGGCATAAACAAACCACTCAGGCGTAATTTGCCCTTTTACTATCTAAATAACGCATTCAAAAACTATGTAAAACTCTTGTTAACACGAGTAACATAAAGGTATGGTAGCACAGCATATCCTACACAACAAAAACAAAACACAGCCATCCCAGAATAAGCCAAAACAACTTTAATGTTTTGTGAAGGATAGGATTCGAGTGTCAGTTTAAGCTTTTCACAAATAGTTTGGCTAAAGCTATTTAATTACATAAGGGGAATCCTTTATGTAACTTTTTGCTATACCTAACTAGAGAGATAGGTCCCTTTTCAGACTGTTAATTTTTCACCTCGTTGCACTTAGGTTTCATTTTAGTAATAAGTACACTCCCGAATTCTAACCTTCATTCGAAGATCAACAACGGGACCATTATTTAAGCAACAACCGTCATTTTTAAAGGAACTGTAACAGCAGTTCCAAAGCTAATTTAACCCACGTTTTCGTACCCATAATGCTAATTTTTCACAGGATAATCAATATTTTCTAGGGTCTGTCACAAGCGTGGCAGGAATTCCAGTGATTGCAGTTCCAGTTCATCATTATTCTTTTTCTTCCCCAAATATTTGTAAGGAAACTGTCCGCAGTTCCCCATTCTAAACTTTTATTTTTACAACCGGTAATCTTAAGGTTTCACCTTAAAGTCAATTACTTCACGGCCACGGTTGGGCACAAACCTTGGCTTCGCATTGTGAGCTATTATAACAAGAATCCGTACTTTTTGCGGGAACTGTTGAAATAGTTCCAAAACACAATAGTATATTTTGCACTTGTGTTTTTAATGTTTCACAGTAGGATTATAAATAATTAGATGTTCCAATTTTTATACTTTAATAGTGGAATTGAACACGTCTAGTTCCTTTAACCCATCTGTAAATATGTGAAAGGTCTGTCTTTGACAGTCCCCACTTAATTGGTTAAAAGCGCTCCCGTATCATTAATGTTTTATAGCATAAACAACAACAATAACAACTATATCACTTCTTAAATAACAACTATATCACCAGGAAGGACGCTCACCCAAAAATCTGGTTAAAATACTTCTTGAATTTTTGAAGCTGCAGGAACACCTCCAGCGTTTGCGAACCTTTCCCAAATTGTGTTCCCGACTTAACTCAAAAGTTCAGGGGGTGTGTCGTGTAGTTCCTCACTCACGTCATAGCCAATACATGCCATTCCCTACATCCTCGCAGGACTAAACCAAACTATTTGCTGTGTGTTTTTTTTTTTTGCCACAAGTGCAGAAGTATTTATCTGTAGCGTTAATCTCTATTATATGGGCTAGACCCCTGTCCGCCCATTACATTTAATATCAAAAATACATAATAATTATATTATGTATTCTTGCTAATATCTGTTACTGTATATCATGCAAAAAAATTTGATTATTAAATTTGTAGCTTCCTGAATGAATTTTAATAAAATAGTAGTATAAGCTTACCTTTTACAACTTCTTTTGTAATACCAATAAGTCCTAGCCAAAAAATCACGCACAATATGTTCAAAATAGCCATGTCTGCTGGAATAAATAAACCAAAAAAATATACAAAAGGTATATGTCGCTTTATAATTTAAGATATGTTTTGAATAATTAAATGAAAAGAATATATTTTTGGTCCTATGTTTTAGCTTTTTTTAACCCGTTTTCAAGCAAGCTATTTAGAATATATTCAGAGTATATTCAGCAAAAGTTATCCAGAGTTACCAAAATTATCCAAGTTTTTATCAGCTTTTTTGTAATAGATATTGAATTTGCAAAGCATACATATTATAAAATAAGAAACTATTTTGCCAGTGGACTTGTGTATGGTGGGTTAACTAAACTTAACCCATTCCCGTGATTGCCTTTTTCTCTGTTACAATCGTGAAAATTTTGTATGACCTAGGTCGTAAGGTCCTACATAAATTTTGTGCGTGATAAGTGCCCAGTGAGCCTGCAAATTAAAATGGCTACCGCTGAACGGTAGCAATATGCAAATTTTTCTCACAAATACAGTGCATGTATAAACAAGAATACTTAACAAAGAATGTATCACTGTGTATTAAATTTCTTCCCTATCTGTGGATCGCTTTGACAGACATTTAACCTGGGGGTTAAATTTAACCCCCCGGTCAAATTTGACACCCCCGAGGGTTAAATTTAACCCCCAGAGGGTAAAATTTTTGTCGAAGCGATGCACAGATAGGAAAGAAATTTAATACACAGTAATACATTCTATGTTATGTATTCTTGGTATAACGTAAAATATTTCATGTTGCAAAAATTTGCATATTGCTATCGTTTAGCTTTAACCATTTCAATTTGTTCGCTCACTGGGCTCTTATCACGCACAAAAATTATGTATGACCCAAGTACGACCTAGGTCGTGCGTAGAGTTTACTACGTTTTGGTCATACGAAAATACCACTACCGTGAGATAAGGGTTTCACTTTTGTCGTACGAAGGTTTCAGGTTGTAACGGGAGAAAAGGCCATCAGGGGAACGAGATAATAGACCATTAGTTAAATATAATCGATGGATATAGCATTTTTCTAATGTTTTTTTTTATTTGTGAATAATTTTTTTATGGAAAAGAAGTGGTAGCACAAGAATCAATGGATGAACAGAAATGCATAGGAATTCAGAGCAAGAATTAACTTCCAACAAAACAAGATGTTGGGAACATCTCCCCCTTAACGTTTTTTCATAGGTCCTTAATTTTTTGAATAATAATAAAAAGAATGTGTTTGGTCGATTACATTGTCGTGTTAATAAAAATCACTCATGTCGAAATACAATTTTGGTTTTATCTGCTTGCTAGAAAGGTACCATTTTTATCAAAAATTAATAGATTATTATTATTTAAAAAAAATGAATAAAGTATAGTCGATAGAATAATTGAATCACCTTTCCTTTCGCTTATAGAAATAGTTTAGTTTCAACTGAGTACGCAAAAACACTCATACAGAAGGAAAATAGCACGCTGTGAAATATTAATAGGTTCTAAATTAATTATTCTTAAAATTCTTAATAGGCTTCTAAAAAATCTATACAACAGAGTACAAAATTTTATACTGGGTTATGGATTTTTACAAAAATATGGGATTGAAGAATTCTCAAAACAAAAGTAATGTTTCGTGTGTTTGGATTAGATTTGTGAGTATTTCGTTGGTATTCGTGACAAATATATATTCCATAATAATATAATAACTAAAAATGGATCAATCAACACAAAACCACATAACAACATTTTAATAATCACATTTTAAGGCTTTATATTGTTATATGGGAAGATTACGTTGAAATTGTGTTCGCTCTCTCCTTAAACAGAATAAACACAGTAAGCATAAAAAGCCTTATGAAAATAATATTGTATTATTATATATTACATTTCCATGTTTTAGAAAAAAAAAGATTATTATTGATTATGATTGATGATTATCATCAATCATACAAAAAACCAGTTTTAAATTTTAATTAATATACAAAAACAAATTCACTTTATTACATACTTGTTGCCTGGTGTTAGTTTGTAAACTAAAAACTTATAATCAAAAAGTAATTAATATCAGCAATTAAAATTATAAAATTTAAAAAAACTTGAAAATATATCTTAAGAAAATCGCAATATAGACTCAGCAAACGTAACAAGCATTGAATGGGTTAAGCTATTTTTAACAAAAAACAATTGAACAAATATAACGTAAAACCTAAGTAAAAGTGCTGCATTCTCTGCGTTGATATTCTAAAATACAATTAAAACATGATCGATCAATTATAAAAATTATTAGTACAGAATTAGTACATATTGCTACAAAGATTAGTTTGCATATTATAGTGATATAAAACTATTGCGTGCTAAAACTATACAGTTTGTTAGTAATTTTACCAGAATAAAACTTTGAATTCTGAAAAATATTGTAATAAAAATTTAGTTTATTGATTGATTTATTGATTAATTGAAACGTTTAAGGCTGGTTCATACTTATGTAAAAACGTCCTTTGGACAAAGTCCAAAGGACGTTTTTACATACGTTTATATGCTGTGTTTGTCCTTTGGACTTTGTCCTAAGGACGTTTTTACACCAGTATGAACCAGCCTTCATTGTGTACATAGGGATAAGACGTTTCGATCGTCATCAGTCATACTATTACATTACATTTCTAAATTATAAAATTACAAAAATTATAATAAATATAATATAAATAATAGAAGTTACAATATACTAATAAAACATATATAATAAGAAACTAGAAAAGTTACTAAACAGAAAAACCATAAATCAAACAAGGAGAAATATTTATTAATTAAAAAACAAAAAGAAAAAAAAAGAAATTAAAAAAAACAAAAACAATGATAATAAATAAAAACAAGACAGCCCGAAGCATGCCCTATATCAAAAATATAATTTTGAGTATTGAAAACATGTTTGGTAAATTACATTATTAAAGTTTTAGTAAAAAAAAACATAAAAAGTGTTTCGCTCCCAAACATTAGACACTTTTGTAAAAATAAAAGTGTCCCTTCTGTTGAAGGTAAATAAAAACGCACATAAGGAACATAACGAAACTAAAATAAATAACAAAAACACAACAATAAAAAATGACTTATCTTAAAATTCGAGCTCGTCAGTTTGTTAATAAAAGTAGATCATTAAATTAAACAAATGCACTATACGAAGTAAAGTAGTTACATAACAAGAGACTTATGATTGAATATATCTGGCTGACGCTGAAAATTAAAATGCAGACATGAGAGGACCAATTAAAATTGTGCGGTAATGACGTTTTTTTAAAAACAAATAAGAACGCAGAATTTTTTTAAATTCCACCGTTTCACAAAACATACAAAAATTAACCAGTTTTAGCCCTTTAAAAATTTGCATTTAGGTTCAAATTAAGTAATTTGATAAATAATTAATAAAATACAGTTTTTATTTTTTGTTATTAATCCGCTTTAGTGAAAAATTTTGAATGTTTTTGTAGTTAAATAGTCGATTCAATGCTGCAAATATCGCGGTCATTTCCATAAAAAATTAAATGGGCGTTAAAAATACGACGATTATAAAGTGCACATTTATTATATTATTGGTAGTATAGTTGAAATAATTGATATTAAAAATCAAATTGCAACCAAATTTTTTTAAAACCCTTAAAAATATTCACTACTTATTATTTATTAAAAAAATACTTCCTATAAAAAGAAACTGTTACCCTTTTTCACGTACGTAAAAGAATGGAAATATTTTTGTATTTAAGGTTTAATATACGATTTTCCGCAAAAAATGAGGGTTAATTTCTTCAAAATTGTGGCGAAACGAGGATTTAATTTAATTTGGTGAAATTTAAAGCTCCAAATAGTACGTTTTTTTCAAATATATGATTTTTAAACTGCCATAATAACTCTTTTGTTGTATGTGCATATTTTAGATTTAATTAAGGCCGTGGGTTTATAAACTTCTTTTAGATCAGTTGAGCATATGTTAGTGTTGTAAAAAGTATTGATTTTAGTTTATTTTAAGTAAAAGTAAAAGCAATTTGAAAAATTTTAATTTAAGTAAAGTAAGGGTAAAAGTAATGGTTGAAATTTTATTTAAGTAAAGTAAAAGTAAGGTCTATTTTTTAAGTAAAAGTAAGAGTAAAAGTGTAATAAAAGTAATTTTGAAACGAAACAAAACACCGGTTTTTGGAGCTCCAGAGCTCTTTTCTAAAGTTTTTTTGCTAATTTTATGTATAAATTATCATTTTAATAAGTTTTTTAGTCAAAATAAATGGTTTTAGCGTGTTAGTGGATTAAAAAATTATCTTCTACCTTCTACTTTACAACAAGCCCATAGGAAATCCACATAAAGTAAAAGTATTTGAAATTTTAAAAGTCGAGTAAGAGTAAAAGTAAAAGTAATTGAAATTTCAAAAGTCGAGTAAAAGTAAAAGTAATCCAAAATCCGTTACTTTTATTACTTTAAGTAAAAGTAAAAGTAACTTTTTGCAACACTAGCAGATGAACATTTGGCGCAATCGGTAACGCCTAGGGCTCAATTTTTTGAGATCGAGGGATCGATTCCCACTGTAAACATATTTTTATTGCCACATTTTTTATTTAATATTAACATCTATTTAGATTTATTATAATTTTTTCAATGATTCAAAACAAAAAAATATTTGTAAATATTTAAACCGCATTTGTTTCCTACTTTTTGCCGCTTATTCAAATTTTCGTCGTTGGGATATTTTAAAATATTATAATGCTCTATAATTACAATAAATAATAAAATACATTTTATGTGGGCAAAAAACTAATTTTTGTTCTGTATTTCAACTGATTTTTTTTATTGAACGTTGTGAAGTGAAAACTGTCCGATAACATGATTCTTACAGTAAGCGCCGTGTCGAGAATCTCCGCTGGTATTTTTGACCCACGTGCCGCGGAACCATTGCTCACGTCATTGTTGGACATGAGAAAAATATAAGTCTCCGCGGGTCTTTTTGACCCACATGCCGCGGAACCATTGCTCACGTCATTGTTGGACATGAGAAAAGTATAAGTATAAAAAAAAATTAGCTAAAAGAAATTCTTAAATTAATAAGTTATTTATTTCCCCCATGGCAAGTCCATTGTTTGGATATATTACGCGAATTTGATTTGATTCGAATAAATTTACATCTTTGATCTTTTAAAATAAAAATTTTTCATCATGAAAATTAACGATTATTGGCAAATATATAAGATTATAAAAGGCTATTCAAAGGCTATTTAAATTAAGATTATAAATAATTAATAAGCTGTTATTAATTTTAAAAAGTGTCTACGCGGATTTCTTTGAGGAACCCAAAATTTATATTTAATATATTTATAAATGGCTGGCAATAAATTTTTATATTAAGTTAGATACAAGTCTGAAGAATACTTTAAATTGTATTTGATTAAAAAACTAATTCAGGATTTTTTTATTTGCTTTTTTTTTCAAAAAATACCGATTTTTTTCACTTTCTTAAAATTTTGAATTACGTTTACTGCAAACCACTTTTAAAAGTTGCCTCGTAGTTTTTTCGACTTTCCATAAAATTGCAGCAAAAACAGCGAACAAATCAAATTTTTTAAATCGCATAAAACTGTTTTGAACTTTATATTTATAGAACTATAGCTCAAAATAGAGCAACCGGCAAACGATGAAATGATTGCCGTTAAATACATCATAATTACAGCTTTCAATCGCATTATAGTGTTGTCAGACAAAAATTTTGATTTAAGTTGATATTTAACTTTGCGTAATTAATTGCCATAACTGTGGTGTTATTCTTTAAATTTTACTTAAATTATTTTTATAAGAAATTCCAAATAACAATCCGAATAAAAGTAAAAGTAAAAAAAGTTCAAAATCTGTACGAGTAAAAGTAATTGAAATTTTAAAAGTCGAGTAAAAGTAAAAGTAACCCAAAATTCATTACTGTTAGTATTAGTAGTTTAGTTTAAGTAAACACGTTAGAATTTTAATGACCAAATGTCTTTTAGTATTCGTGAATGGCGGCTATGTTTTGCTCCGTGGTAACGTTAGTGGGAGAAGCAGTTGTTGTCCTTTGCCAGTAACCAGGGTTTCGTTCAACCCTGGTTCGTTCCATCTGGCACGCTCCTCGCCTTGCTTACCCCCTTTTCCCACTCTCGGAGGAGATCAGCAACCGCTGCGGGGTTCGCCCAAAGGTCTTCTGGTCCCAAGGTCGTATTAATGTGTGTGCACGTGAAAAGATGTTGTGTTGTGTGTATTTGTGTGGCAGTTTGGTGATGTCTATTGTGTGGAATTAATTTTGTGTAGGTAGGAGTAGAAGAAAGGAGATTTCCCCGCCCTGAGTTGGGCAAGGGTTCTCCTGACCCCGCGAGGAAGATTTTCTTCCTCGTTGCTTATTGCTGGTGCTTTTGTTTGAAGTATTGTGTTTATTGGAGTGTTGTTGATGTGGTTTGTGACTGTGTTTGTGTGGATTTGTTGTTTTAATGCTTTGTAAGTTTTGTTGTGTATGCCTGTTGGAATGTTTGTTGTGTAGTTGTCGTTGAGAATTATTGTTTGCTTTTTGAGACTACTGTTTGCAGGTTGTTGTGTTAAGTAATTGAGTGGATTGTTTGTATACATAGCTGCAAATTTTGCTTGTTTTGCATGGCGTTGAATGTGTGTTGCTATTGGGAGGACTTTAGCATCTGTGTGTATGATGTGTGTGTGTTTGAGTCTGTGGTGTGCCCTGTTGCGACCCGGAGAGCAGTGTTTTGTATTGTTTGCAGTTTGTTAATTTGTGTGTTTGATATTTTGGGGCCCTAGACTGTGCTGACATACTCGATTATTGGTCGATGGTGTTCAATGCCGTCAGAAGCAAATCCAGAGTTTAAGAAATAGGTTTTCAAAATGCAGGCGCGAAAACCAAAGCAAGCCTGTTATTAAACAAGTGCGGGCAATGCGGGCTCTGTGTTTAATTTTTAAACACAGAGCCCCCCCCCCCCGCTACCGCAACATATAACAGCACTAATTAGACAACATATAGCGGGTTCTTTTTTTACTATAGGATTAGTTCTGTTACCAATGTATCATGACCAGCGTGAACGTAAAAGTTACTTTTCACCACA
>JASAMX010032426.1:0-12607 GCA_030248175.1 Microlaimidae sp. YZB2_3 | reverse complement strand
ATCGCCTAGAAGCGTCAAATTAAAAAACGAAAAGTTGCAGAAACCGACTGAAATTTTATTTTTGAAATAACTTACCATATTCCAAATAGTGCTGAATTTTATATAATATTTTAAACTCTAATTAGATTAATTAAAATTTTAATTAGATTAATTAATTAAAATTTTAATTATATTAATTAAAATTTTATAATTTTTATTTAACTTTGGGCCTTAAATAAACTATTTCTTATTTTAAAAAATATCCAACGACGGGTTTATTTCTTTTCAAAGTATTTGGAGTTGCTGAAAATAGGCCTAATATTAAAAAAAACTTTAAAATTTAAAATTAATTCTGTTTGCTTATAATATTAATGTAAATTTGTACTAATTAATTAAATTCTGTTTATTTTTATAAAACGTTTATTTTTTTTTGGTTTGGTGGTGTGACATTTTTATAAAATGTTTGAAAAAATAAAAAATATAAAAGTTTCGAAAATTGAAAATGCTAATCCACTTATATTTTTAGAAAAAAAACGAAAAAATAAAATGTCATTATTCTAAATTTATATCTGTTCACATATTTTATGCAAAAAACTTGTTAGATCTTACGCGTCTTGCCAGCTTTTAAATTTAAATTAAATATATTTTATAGTTAAAAATAATATTTTAAGTTCAGCTTTTTTTGTTATACGTTTTAATAATCGATTGCAGTATTACTCTAATATAAAAATCACATGCTTATATTAAAATATATAACAATTAATAGAATTTCAAATGTTACTTTATACTTTCATAATTCATTATAATTAATTATCTGTCTGAATAAAAAAATGAAAATCTCCTCGACAAATAATTAATATTTTGAATAATCGGAACAAAAAAAATTTGTATCTTTTACGGTGCGGTACAGAATAGAAACGAGGAAAAACTTTTGTCTTCCGTTTAATACGATTTTTTTTCGTAATAACCTTACCCTTTTACGTTCGATTCGCTGTCGAAAACCACGGAAATATTTTAAAATTCATTTTACCGGTTAAAAACCGAGTTAGTTTTTTAAGGTTACATTATTTAAAAAAGAACTACATAATGGTTACTTTGAATTTTTACAATTATTTTTTTATTGTCTTTAACATGTTCAAACTTAGAAAAGTTCAAACGTAATTGATAATATTTATATTATTTTAAAAAATATTTAATAAAAGTCCCTTAAAGCAAGATAGAACTCTGGAGCACCAGATGTGCACCAATGAGCATCACTAATACAATAATTATGTCATTGGGTAGCTTAGTTTGCTATAGTCTGTGCAAAAATTATAAATTTTAAAGCAGTATATCAAGGGATTTCGGAAGCATTTTTGGCTAGAAATTGATATAAAAAAATTAGTGGTATTTAATTGTTGGGCTTTACAAAAGTTGTAAATATCATGAAAAGTCTATATTTTTTAATAGTTAAAAAATATGGCGGAGCTCCCGGGGGGTGGGGACACGCCAGAGCTCTGAAAACCGGAACGAAATGCACTACTCATACATAAAAATGGCTGCGGTGTACGCTAAAGTGGCATACGATGCCCATTATAACATTTTGATTTATGCTATTTTAATGACACACTGTCCATTTATTCGCAAATTTTCAGTGAAAAACACAAAAACTGCTCAATTCATGTTTTATAAATTAAAACGGATAAATTTTTGGAGAATATGGTATATTAGAACACACTTAGTTTATTTTGGTAATTTTCACTAGTACAATTAAGGACTAACTTAATGTTAAATATCTGTGCATTTCGTTCCGGTTTTCAGAGCTCTGGCGTGTCCCCCACCCCCCGGGAGCTCCGCCATATTTTTTAACTATTAAAAAATATAGACTTTTCATGATATTTACAACTTTTGTAAAACACAACAATTAAATACCACTAATTTTTTATATAAAATCATTTTGTTATCAATTTCTAGCCAAAAATGCTTCCGAAATCCCTTGATATACTGCTTTAAAATTTATAATTTTTGCACAGACTATAGCAAACTAAGCTACCCAATGACATAATTATTGTATTAGTGATGCTCATTGGTGCACATCTGGTGCTTCAGAGTTCTATCTTGCTTTAAGGGACTTTTATTAAATATTTTTTAAAATAATATAAATATTATCAATTACGTTTGAACTTTTCTAAGTTTGAACATGTTAAAGACAATAAAAAAATAATTGTAAAAATTCAAAGTAACCATTATGTAGTTCTTTTTTAAATAATGTAACCTTAAAAAACTAACTCGGTTTTTAACCGGTAAAATGAATTTTAAAATATTCCGTGGTTTTCGACAGCGAATCAAACGTAAAGGGTAAGGTTATTACGAAAAAAAATCATCTAAACGGAAGACAAAAAGTTTGACTCTGTTCTGTACCGCACCATTAAAAGATAAATTTTTTTATTTCCATTCCTTCGATATTAATTATTTTGTCAAGAATTTAGTTTTTATTCAGACAGATAATTAATTATAATGAATTATGAAAGATTATAAAGTAACATTTGAAATTCTATTAATTGTTTAGTGTATGTATTTTAACTGCTGTAGCACAACATAATAATGATTTTTATATTAGAGTAATCTCAATCGATTATAAAACGTATAACAAAAAAGCTAAAACTTAAATTATTATTTTTAACTATAAAATATATTTAATTTAAATTTAAAAGCTGGCAAGACGCGTAAGATCTAACAAGCAAAGTTTTTTGCATAAAATATGTGAACAGATATAAATTTAAAATAATGACATTTTATTTTTCGTTTTTTTTCTAAAAATATAAGTGGATTAGCATTTCAATTTTCGAAACTTTTATATTTTATTTTTTCAAACATTTTATAAAAATGTAGCACCACCAAACCAAAATAAATCATTTCTATAAAAATAAACAGAATTTAAATTAATTAGTACAAATTTACATTAATATTATAAGCAAACAGAATTAATTTTAAATTTTAAAGTTTTTTTAATATTAGGCAATTATTTCAGCAACTCCAAATACTTTGAAAAGAAATAAACCCGTCGTTGGATATTTTTTAAAATCAGAAATCGTTTATTTAAGGCCCAAAGTTAAATAAAAATTATAAAATTTTAATTAATCTAATTAAAATTTAGAATTAATTAACTAATTAAAATTTAGAGTTTAAAATATTATATAAAATTCAGCACTATTTGGAATATGGTAAGTTATTTCAAAAATAAAATTTCAGTCGGTTTCTGCAACAAACTTTCGTTTTTTTAATTTGACGCTTCCTAATAGCATTTAAATTTCGTATATCGTTCAATTTCTAAGAACATGGATTTGTTTGTATTTTAAGCCAAAAACTATGCAATTTCATAATTATTATAAATCGTAAAAACAATTTCGTTCCAAGACTTATAAATCCTTAAGTTTAGACAGACAGGCATAAATTCATTGTGATTATGGCTGTAAGATATGCTTGGAAGATCGCTTATCATAAAGTCGCTCAATATCGCAAAATCGAACATTTCCAACAGCTCCGGCCTCGTTTTAGACAGATAATTATAAATTCATTTTGATATGCCTGTAAGATCCGTTTAGAAGTTCAGTTAACATAAATTCGCTCAATATCGCACAATCGATAATTTGTTGCTAATCAAAATCAATAAATCGATAATTTTAGACTGCTCCGGCCCGAGTGAACCGATCTTCGCACATCAGTCGGACGCGTTCGGGTGTGAATGGACTGGGTGGGTAGATGGGCGGCAGACCGTTTTGAGCCCTATATGCGTCCACGCCCATTTTAATGGCGAAATACCCGCTACAGCCCAGAAACAACGGCGGCTCACCGATACCCTAAAATCACTAATTAAATGGCAAACTGTAAATTCCACCGACACCGCCTCAAATTTACGCAATTTATTATATTGATGTGCAGGTTAGGCTTAGGTTAAAATTTGCACAATACTAAAATTTACGGTAGATGTTAGTCGGTGTCGGTGGAATTTACAGTTTGCCAATTAAAAAGATATATTTGTGTTGTTAATTATTGTTTAATATTAAAATTTTAGTTTTCTTTAACCGGACCCTGTCATGAAATTGATCGATCACTAATGAAATTGAATAAATTAGTAAATTTTCAAATTAAAAAAAAATTTTTGTTATTTTTATAAACAATTTAAAGAATTTTTTTTTGTTTTTTCGGTTTTTGTTTAATTCACGTGTTTTTATGCATTCAAATACTTTCGTAAAGAGTTCTACTAGCTCTTCAACAAAACTTTTTTCGTGGATTTAAGACCTTTTATCTCTTTCGTAGCTGACTTCAAGTTCCCTGCCTTTTTCACTTCTTATCTTTTTCTACGCCGACCATATTAAATTATTTTGTCATTAGTCCAAAGTTTAGCTGCTACTTCCATTAAAAACTTTACTTTTTTGTAACCAAAAATCTTTTGTCTCTCTATCGGTCATTAAAGAACATGGAAACCTTTTAATTGATGAACAACATAATACGAAAAGAAGAATTTTCGTTCGCAGTTTTTTAAATTCTTTTGACGCTAAAGCTCCATTTTAGGAAGCGTGCGATGGGAGTTAATTTTCATTCACAGTAAAGTACCTTGAAGTAAAAATAAATGGAATATTAAATTTCGCGATTCAATCTTAAAATACCTTGGAAGAGAATAGGTTATGTTTTTCAGCTGAGTCCTTGAGCAACTCCACATTGAATTCCCTGGGTATTGTAGACACTGTTGGGACTTTGTATTTACTCGCAGAGTTGGTTAGCAGCTGGCCGGTTTTAAAGTCGTATGCCACTTCCTCTGTAGTGAACAATCCGAAGCCCTTAAACAATGGTATATTTTTCAAACTAAATGAAATAAAAAAATGTCTATGCAAAAATGATGGGAAGGCCTGAGGTACCCCCCCCCCGCCGCGGGGTTTTATTGAGGGGGGCACGGGGAAAATTTTTTAAAACAGGGGATGGATAAAACGCGGGAGTAAAAGAGAAAAACAAGAAAAGAGAAGAAAAAAAAGACAAAAATAGCGAAATTTACGTAAATATAGGTCTAAATGGTTAAAATAAGTTAAAATAGGCTAAAAACTGTAAAAATTTCGTGATGATAGGTCATAATAATAGGTCAAAAATGGCGCCATAGTTTTTTGGGTACTTTTTCATTTTTGGGCTGGGGGCAATAAAACGGGGGGGGGAACTAAAACGGGGGGGGGCACAGCTAGTAATATACCGGGGGGCACTGCCACCATAGATGAACACGGTCAAAAAGCTAGGAGGGGGGTGTTTACCCCGGGTAAATGAAATTTCAAAATCTAGGGGGGGACCTAGGGGGGGTCGAACCCCCCCTAGCTTTCTAGGGGGGGGGTCGACCCGGGGTGGAAGATTTTGAAACCTAGAGGGGGGTCAGGTGGGGTCCGGTGTCCAAAGCAAAACAGTGTTTAAACCATAATAACTTTAATAATTGTTCTTTTTATAGGATAATACTACATTTTATTGAACAAAAAGCGATATTTAGGTATAAAAAGGGTGTAAAAACATGAATTTGTGTTAAAAATTCACGTTTTTGGAAGGAAATTTAGTATAAAAAAGTACTTAAAATTTTCTCGAGAGGGGAGGGGGGGGGTCAGATTTCAAAATCTAGAGGGGGGTCAGGGGTAAAAAATTCGAAAATTTGGGGGGAGGGGGGCCCCCTGGATTTTTTTCTAGGGGGGGGGGCAAAATTTTGAGGCTAGGGGGGCTGGACCCCACCCTACCCCCCTTGTTCATCTATGACTGCCACTAATATACCGGGGGGGGGCACAGCCACTAATATACCGGGGGGGGGCATTTCCAGACCGTGACCACGGCTGGACGCGCAGTATTATAACTTACGTTATTCTTACGTTGCTTAAATCTTCTGAACAAAAAATCTTAATTTTTAAGTTTCAGGATTACTAAGTCTAACTTTTTTTTCTAAAAAACACATTATTACCTGCATAAATCCACCTTCTACCTGGCCAATATCCAGAGCTGGATTTAGGCTTCTGCCCACGTCGATGACAATATCTGTTCGCAAAGCCTAAACGTTAAAAACATTGATAAGATTCTACTATAAAAGTACAAACAGATTTCTCATTTGGTTGATTCATCACACATCTGTCGAAGTTCCTCATTACCCCGAGATATTTCGGGGAGGCGCGTTTCCCACAAAGATTAGGAGGGTAGTGGCACGGAAGAAGTTTTTTCAAAACGAAATGGCCCAATAAAGAGGCAAAAAATGAAGAAAAAAAAACGTAAAAAATGATGCAATAATACAGACCGGTGCACGGTCTGGAAATACGGTCCCAGTTTTATTTCCACCCCACTCCCGCCCAAAAATAAAAAAAGTAACTAAAAATTAAAGCGCCATTTTTACCTATTTTGACGCCATCATCGCGATTTTTTGCAGTTTTTAGCCTATTTTAATGCATTTTAAGCCATTTTAGAGCTATTTGTACTTAAACTACGGGGTTTTTTTTGTTTCTTTTTTCTACTTTTTTTCTCCTTTTTCTCTCTTTCTCCCCTGTTTGCCTCCCCACCGTTTTATTGCCCCTCCGTTTCAAAGAAATTAGCTCCCTCCGTGACGCCGTAGGCCAAAACCTACCCCAAAATGACAGGGAGGCAGGGACGTAACCAAGGGGGGGGGCGGCCGCCCCAACCCCCGAAACGGTCGGACAGGGGGAAAATAAGGATAGTGGTTGTGCGGGGGGGGGGAGCGTGTACCTTTTCCCTCAAAATGGTCGCCAGATAGTAACATTTGGAGGTTTTAAGAGGCTAAAAATTCAAAATTTTCTAGCACCTCGCTAATCGCTTGGCGCCAAACTATAAAATCATTTTAGTGCCACAATTAAGCACCGAAAACCGAAAATTTTTTCTAGTGTTTTAGTAATGTTTAGTTCAAATAATGAGATAATTGGAAGTGGACTGCTTGACGATGTTGTTCAAAATCAAAAATTGCATATTATAGATTGAAATTAATTAAAATTTGCAATTTTAAAGTATTATTAGAAATTTAATTCGATCTGGAAAAAACTAAGTATATAAACATAAATTTTTAGTTAGATATTAACAAAAAATTGTTTTTTTTTATTTGACGCTTCTTTCATAGCTTTATGGGGATTAATTCCCGATTTATTGTATTTTACTTTCCGCGCTTCTTTTCATCAATATCAATCAGCCCAGACCTGTGCACGGTCTGGAAATGCCCCCCGCATTATTGGAGGATTCCCCCCCGCCAAAAAAATGAAAAAGTACCCTTAAATTATGACGCCATTTTTGACCTATGATGACACCATTATCGCCATTTTTTGCAGTTTTTAGCCTATTTCAATGTATTTTAAGTCATTTTAGAGCTATTTTTACTTTTTCGCTTTTTTGTCCCTTTTTCCCCTTTTCCGTGTATTTTTACCTTATAGCTTCCGGTTAGGCAGTCGATTTCCATTTCTGTACACGCGGCGGCTGGGACGTGGTACCTTGGTTGGCCGATATTTACCGATTTGGAGTCATAATCAGGCACACCTGAAATTTTTTTTAAGAAAATGAACTTTTTTAAAGTATAAGCAAAACTTTATATTTATTTTTTAAAATTAGTTTTTCAAAAATTTTTTATGACTCTATAAGGAAAAAGCATGGATTTAACTTCTGGGCAGAGCGTTTTATAACTTTTTGATAATACGAAAAAATATTGTTAATTTAAATTAGTTATTGGTGATTAAAAAATACGTTCGCAATTAGGGGCGAAACGTATTTTTTAACAATCTCTAACTTTAATTAAAATTATTTTAACTTTCTATTATTTTTGCTTTTATGCGCTAATTAATTTTGGTCTATAACTTAAGTTTTATTTCTTAGTATTTTTGGGGTTTTCTATTTCTCCCATCTTTTTAAGTTGTTTCTTTTCTTATTGAAGTAGATCCGTTTTGTGAAAAAGCCGTTCGTTCATGGAGATATAGGGATTTGATTCGTGAAAAAATTTTGATTTGGTTCCTTTGGTAACAAAAAGCTATTTTCTTTCTTTTTTGTTGTCCGACCCATGGCGTAAAGGATAGCACGCCCGAGTCGACTTTGGAAGTTACACAGTTCAATTCCTTTATATCTTGGCAAAAATTTTCATCACCCTGTTATTTTCGCTTCAACTTGGAGTCGTCACCATAGGTGTTTTTTGGGGGGGGGGGCCGAGGGGTCCACCCCCCTAGAGCCAAATTTTTGGACCCCCCTAGAAAATATCCGGGGGCCCCCCTCCCCCCCAAAGCTTGAGAACGGTCCGGCCTGACCCCCCTAGCGAGGCTGACCCCCCTCACCCCCTCCTCCGGACCAATTTGGAAGTATATATTTTATTTACTGTCAAAAACACGGTTTTTTTAGTTAAAAACAGTGTTTAAATCCACTTTTTAGGTCTAAATAGGCGGTTTTAGTACATAAAATTCAATATTAGACCTAAAAACACTTTAATTATTGAGTTAAAAGAATTTTGTTAAAAAATTGGACACCCCTGACCCCCCCTAGATTTGAAATTTCGCACCCGGGGTCGACGCCCCCTAAAAAGCCAGGGTGGTCCGGACTCCCCCTGGACCATACATGGGCACGGGGGGTTAACCCCCCAATTCTGAGAAGTGGGGTTTAACCCCCCCACTCAAAAGTGGGGGGGGGAAGAAACGGTTAACCCCCCAATTTTGGAAAATAAAGAAAAAAATGTCTTTAAAATGACTTCTAACTGCCTCCAAACTTAAGTTTTGAGGTCAAATAAATGTTTTAAGCAATAAAAAGCTCAAAAATGCAATAAAAAGGGCTTTTTGACCTAAAATTAACGTTTTTTACCTATTTTTTCTTCAAAATCGAAAAACGATATGGGTAAAATGCATTCAAAAAAAAACGATATGGGTATTTTGCGTTTCTCGGATTTTAAACCCCCCTAATTTGGGGTTTAACCCCCTCCCCCACTCCGGACCAACTTGCCCATGTATGCCCTGGACCACCCTAAAAATTTTGCCCTTCCACCCGGGGGTGGACCCCCCTTAGCGGACCCGACCAAAAACACCTATGGTCGTCACTCGTCATACAATCACCGAAACCAACACTCTACTACTGTTACATCGTTGCTATGAAACAAAGAGCCACAATCACTATAAAATCAACAGAGCTCTGACTCAATGTTTATAAATATCTATGCATTAAAAGATAAAAAAGTCACAGTTGAGTATTTTATGGGGATTCTGACTCTTTTTGTTATAGCTACGAAGATTACCGAAACCGACGGCCGACAAATGGATCTGATTGACGAAAGCGAGTTGGCAGGACTCTTCCCACGAGGCTTTCGGGTTCTGCTCGAATATCGGCTGCATCCGCCTTCTGATCTCTTCGCACGCGTTCTAAACATTATTCTTACGTTAATAAATTATTGTTTTAATTCATGATTACACAAAACAAATAAATAAAATCATGGAGACTATCGGTAAAGAACCTGTATATCGTCGTTACTACGGCAAAATGAGCCATATTCAGCATAAAATACAGAGGACTGTGACTCATTCTGTAGTTAATAGGGCCCTGTTTTAAATTTAAAATGAGTCACAGACCTACATAATTTATACGAACTGTGGCTCATTTCGCCGTAGTAATGACGATATTCAATGCATCTTAATACAATTTAAAACTTCACGTTTATAAACAAAAAAATTGCATTCTAATTTTGTGAATTCTGAGTGGAATTGAACTTCTGATTTTTTATTTTATTTAAGTGTCCTTCTATGGTCTGATAAAAAAGTCAGGTAATAGTTTATAAAACCAAAATAATCTAATAACAAAAGCGGTGCCGTTGTATAGCATTATAATGGCATACTAAATTCACTCGAGCAAATCAATCCATTTTAATTCACGTGAATTCCTAAAAAATAGTCATTATTATCATTATCATAATTTATAAAAGTGAGGTTTTAACGACTATTATGATAGTATGCCACTATAATGGCATGGAAATACAAATTTTTGCACTGATCTTTCCCATAAAAATTGCAGATTTTTAAAAGTAACTATTCTTGATATTATTACTATTATTATGGTAACGTTTGCTTATAAAATATTCTAAATTAGGGCTCCCTGGTTTGAAAGAATTACAATTTTTTAATTGTATTTTATTTAATGTAGCCTCCGCACTTACCTTCACAGCTAATCCGTGCATATCTGATCCGGCGCTCCCCCCTGTTACGGTCTGGTTGGGCGTTTTTTCTGAACTTTGATCCAATATTGTAATCTAAAAACAGTAAATTTTATCGTCATAATATTAACTTAGCAAAATCTAAATTTTGATGCTAATCGTCAGTTTATAAAGTATGAATTTTCGGAGAAAACTTTTTTAGGTTTGTAAAAAGTTTTGCGGCTTGTGGTTTCAAAATAAAAAACCAATGAATAATGCTTTTTTTGTTTTCTTAATAAAAAAAATTAAGTAAAAGCCTTCAGTATAACTATTTTTTTACACAAGACAGTTAAATTCGTAAAAATAGCATTTTCAAAACGTCACTATTTTACCTTTTCCACCGGGACCTGAAGGGCTCTACTAGCCACTTGAAGCATTTTTGTATTGATTCCTTGTCCCAGTTCGCAACAGGCGTGATTCACCATTACTGACCCGTCCGTGTACACATGAACTAATGCCTCGCCCTAAATATCAATAATTTACTTATTATTATGTATTTATTTATTACTAAATTAGTCGTGAAGAAAAGCTAACATTCACGCACTAATAAAACACCTGCACAGTAAAGCTTATCATAACTATGACACTTAATCAATGAAAACTCAAAAGTACTAAGATAACAGTTTATTGTTGTTTATAGCCTTTTGTGAACTAACGCATAGCTGGACGCAAAATAAACAGATTCAACAACAGGAAAATGAAATACAAGAAACAAATATCCATATAAAAATTACATCAACTGGATTTTAATCAAAGCCAGTGTATTGAAAATCAATAAAACCGGTATAAATTACTTATAATAATCACACTTATAAGTCTTTTACATCTATTTACAACCACCAGCACTTACTTGCTCAAACATTCCAATACCTGGCGCACCAACTCCAAACCGGGTTGGTATTAGTGCTATACCGCGCTTCGTGTATCGATTTTCGCTAAAAAAATTCAGAACAATTAAGCCACGTTGTAGTTAGAAAAACAGCTAAACAAATACATAAATCTGTGTCCCTTCAGACATCAACTAACTTTTCTAACTATTAAATTAATTATTAAAACAATGCAGACCTGTGCAAGTTCAGGAAATACCGACCCCCGGAATATTAGTGGTTGTCCCTCCCCCGCCAAAAGATTAAAGCGTACCCAAAATTATGGCGCCGTTTTTTACCTATTATGACGCCATTATCGCAAAATTTTTGCAGTTTTAAGCCTATTTCAATGCGTTTTAAGCCATTTTGGACCTATTTTTACATAAATGTCCCCTTTTTTACCTTTTTTCTTTTTTCATTCTTTTTCTCTTTTTTCCCTGCCTGCCCCCTCGTTTAAAAAAGTTCCCCCCGTGCCCCCTCCCCGTTTTGGAATATTGCCCCTTCCCCCAAATAAAACCCCGGGGGAGGAGTGCATAGGTCTGATCATAAAAATTGCAAAACTATAACGTCATAATGAAAAAATGAACATGAAAATACCAAAACTAACAAAATAACTAAACTAAAATAACTATAATTCAACTGTTTCTATTCTATAGAACTGAGATAAACAATGTGAAAAACAGTTCAGATTCAGAACAGTGCTATACCAAGCAAGATTATTAATTAATGATTAATAATTATTGATGATTATTGATTAATGTTTAATAACCAAGCGGGATTTGACAAAAACAGCCCCTTAGTGCCTTAGTATTAGGCTATTTTTGCAAATACTGAAATAATAGCCCAAAGGATTTGGCTATTTTTGTAAATATGCGGGGTGGCCGTGCTAGAAATGACAATGTTCTGTAATTCAAAAAATAAGGCCGTTCCGTTCAGGCTACTTATGTTAGATTGTTGCTTGCACCAAAAGGCACTCTGCACTGCCCCCGGGGTTTTATTGGAGAAGGGCAATTCCAAGAAGGAGGGGAATTCCAAGATCCAAGATGGTAATTCCAAGCCTAAGCCTGTGCACCCCTCCTCCCTTGGGGTTTATTGGGGGAGGGGCCATTCTAAAATAGGGGGCAACTTTTTTGAAACGGGGGAGAGCAATAAAACGGGCGAGGGGCTAGCAGGTGTAACGTCAAAATATGAGGCCGAATAAATCGAGTTTTTGAAAGAAAGATTGCGAAACAATTTGCTGTTTTTAGCTTTTTTTTTGGCTGAAAAATGAGCGATACAGAGCCCAAATTCAGTAGAGCCCCTAAGCGCATAGGGGCACTAAGCGCTATAGTGCCACTATCTATAGTGCTACCCAAAGTGGCACTAAGAAAACGTATTCAGTAGACCCCCTATGCATACCACTATCGAAAGTGCCACTTTACGCGTCAAAGTGGCACTAAGACGGTCGTGTTTTTTTTAAAATCTGCTGCGAAATTGTAAAATTATCAACATGGGAAAGAAATTATCGAATGGTGATAACTCTATAGTTAAGAAACGTGACCCTCCGTTAACAGATGTGCAG
>JASAMX010032425.1:0-22759 GCA_030248175.1 Microlaimidae sp. YZB2_3 | reverse complement strand
TCAATTGTACTAATTTTAACATAATTTTGTTCCTTTGTACTAAAGTTTTTTCAACGTGTAAGTTTTGGTCTTTTAGTAAACTTGGTTTAATAAACCGAATATACGTTTACGTTTACTACAAATACAAAAGCAGTTTTGTAATTTATTCTGTAACATTACATCAAATTTAGGTTATCCCATTTAATGATATACACTAAGCAATGGAAGTAATAAGTAAAACCAAACAAAAAGATAATAAAAAGTTACAAACCAATGACTACTACATTGAAAATTTGTACAAAACTTTTTTAAACCTTTGTGTTTACAGTTTAACAAAAAAGTACAAAATTTTATAAAGTTTCGAAGCTAAATTCCAGAAACCAAACCATAAATTAAAAACAAAATACGATAAGCTATAATTTGTGCTGAATTTTAATTAATGGATAACTTATATCGAATATTTGTAATACTTTAAAGTCAGTTTCTAATTTAAAGTCAAGAAATTTATTGTAGTTAACAACATAATGATAACAAACAAAATTTAAAAAGCAACAGTGCAAAACAATTGAGATCGCAAAACAAAACAATGTTCATTAACAAAACGACCCAAATGTTTTCCTATATAGGGCAGGAAAAGCCGAAAAAAAATTTTCTCGTGGAATAGAAAGTACATACATTCGTGATCACGGAAAATATTATTTCATTTATAAATTTAGTTAGTTAATGAGTTAATATAAGTCGGAATCCGATTGCATATCGATCAAAAATCAAATATCACAAAATCTGTTTGTTAAAAAAATATAATATCTACATGTATTTTCTTCTTAAAGGTGCAGTATACTAATTCATAGTGTATTTTTTGCTTTTTAATTATTACTAATCGAGTATCATGTCACACTGAGAAAAAATTTTATTACTCCAAAAATTAATTCCCAACGGTTAGAGAATTATTAACAAGAATACCGCTTGGTTATGTCCAATGTTGTTTTTATCCATTTTTCAAAAGAAAATATTTTTACTAAAACGATATTAATAAAACTTAAAAGAAATCATACTAGGGTACCGAAAAGTCTGAGTTTTAATTTTGGTTAAATTCAAAAAAGTATTAAATGAGTATTGTCATTTTCAAAAAAAATTTAATATGTTTTTATAGTTGGTGTGTTTTTTGGTTGTGTTTTTTTGTTTACTTATATATTCTGATATTATCTGTTAGCTAGTCAAAGTTTTACTTTTAAAAAGAAGTGAACTGAGTATAAAAAAAGACATTTCACTTCTTTAAATTTTACATTTCGCAATTATAAAAATGTTTTAAAACACACCATAAACCAAACACCAAACACTATTTGTGGAATAAAATGTTCTTAAAATGGTATTATTCATCTAATACTTTTCGGGATTGAACCAAATTTAAAATTTAAGCTTTTTGTTACTGTAGCATGAATTATACTAAGTTTTGTTAATATATGTCCAGCAGAAATGTTTTCTTTTAAAAAATGGTGTATAAAAAACACATTGGAAATAACCAAGTGATATCCTTGTTAATAACTCGTTAATCTTTGAGAATTAATTTTTGGTGTAATACAATTTTTTTCTCGGTGCGACCTGATACATCGATTAGTAGTAATTAAGCAGCAATAAAAAATAAACCATGAATCAGTATACTGCACCTTTAACAACTTAACAAATAATAAATTATAAAAAATTGCCATAATTGGATAATTTATCAAACAAGCTTTCAAATATTTTTGTTTTTGGGATTAAATGCCAAGACTTACTGAGAGATAACAAAATATAAGGAAAAAACTCAACTATTATTTTAGCAATCTTATTGAAGATAATATTAAGATTTTGTGATTATTGAATGGGCGCCCGATTCTCCCTAATTCTCTAATTAAAACTAAGTTCGCTACAAATATAATGTAATATTTTCTAATGACAAGAATATGTTCTTTTGATATATTTTTTCATTTATTTTACATATTTTGGCCTAAATATAAACTCTTCTTAAGAATTCAAATAGGGCGCCTTAAATTGCCAAAATTTAAGTTTTGGGTTTTTAACGTTGGAATTAAATTTTAATCCAAGGGAGCGCGACACGACGGTCCCGCGACACGACGGTCCCGCGACACGACGGTCTTGGGAGGCGAAAGGTACGACATGACGGTCCCAGGAGTGAGAGAAGAGTATGACACGACGGTCCCGAAAGATAAGATTGCAATGCTACTGTTGCAACATAGGGAAAAACAATATTTTTATTTTATTTAAAAGCGTGCAAACCAAAGAAATTAGACCAAATAAAATAGGCAAATAAAAATTCTAAAAAATTTTCCTATGCTAAGTTAAAGATAATTTTAAATACATTTTTATTCATTTTTTTGTAGTATTTAAAACTGAATTTTTGTTTCAATTTTAAATTTCGAAATTCGATTTATCTTTTTTAAACAAGCTAAAACTCTTTGAATTTAACAAGTAACCCACTTTAATGATGTTTAAATGCAATACAAAACTGATAATATTTAACAGAATACGTTATATTTTGTAAATAAATGCTATAAATTTACTTATGTTTCGTAAAATAATATATAATTTTACGTACGGTTAATCGTTCACTGAAAATTATTACCATTAAAAATGCTTATTAATATTTTGGGGTATATACAAAGGTGTCCGGATCAAATACCTTCTGAAAAATATTTTTTAAAAAAATATCTTCTAAGCACTAATTTATTCAGCATTTTAACATTTTTTTTGGTTTTATAAAGGTTTTTTATGTTTTATAACTTGATTTTAAAGTATAGGCTAAGGAAAAACAAAGTTTTTTTTTGTTATGAATTCAAAACGTTTCCGAAGATATTCTTTCTGAAGGTATTATGCAGAATGTAACTTTTTTAGTGCCAAATAAGTGTTGTTAAAAAATATATTTATATTATATGTTTGTTTTTAAAATAAAATTAAGAAGCTCCACATTAAAACTTGATGGCAATGGCAGGTACAAAAACGCGCATTTTCTTATTGGAAACGTAACATTGTTTCCAGCTGTAGGAAACGCATTATGTACTCAGGATCTTCATGTCGTGTCGCACCTCGAGACCGTCGTGTTGTACCCCTTCGGGACCGTCTTGTCGCGGGACCGTCGTGTCTCTGGACCGTCGTGTCGTAGATCCTTTCTAGAAATATCAAAAAACGTGCGTTCAAATTAAATGTTTTTTTATCTCCAGTAAGTTTTTCAAAGCCATTATTATAATTTACAAACAATTCTAACCTTTACTCAATTGCTTTAAAAAAATGCTTTTTCAAAATTCTCAAATATCTAAAGTCTGAAATGTTTAAAGTCTCGTGTCCTTCGAAAAAAAATTTATTGAGACTAATTACCAGAGCAAAAATGCTTCAGAGTTTAAAGTCACATCAACTTAGCTAAACACCATCGCACATATATTTCCCAAGATACCGAAACAAAAAAATCCAAAATTTAAATTTAAATGAATTACAACGTTATTTTTAATATTTTAGTATTCGACCTTATGGGAAATACCTTAAAATTAAAGGGAAATAATTAAGCAAACAAAAAGGCTTTAGAATTTAAAGTCACAGTAACTACATAAGTTATCCACCGACGCATTTATTTTAACTTAACTGCTTCAGACCACGTTCCTAGCATGTTTTTGCAGTCTATAAGAAGTATTTTTCTTTAAAAAGGTATAGATTCTTTCAAAGATTTCTTTTTTCCCAAATAAAAGCGACGAAATACACACGTGTCTTTCTTTAAGCAAACAATTACTTCAATTCTCAACCAATTTCAAAAGATATCTAGGAAAAGCAGAAAAATGTTTTTATACTATTTTTTAAAGGTATGAAAACCATTAGTACATCTACATTTATAAATTGCTTGTTCCACAAACTGAAAACGGGTGCAATAAACTTGTCCTGATACTGTCATAAAAAAATTTTTATAAAAAAATTTTAATTATGCCACGCTAATCAATTGCTACAATATTGTTTTTTTTTTTAAAGAATGTGAATTTCAAATCTAAAAATTATAAAATGATATACAAGTCCATATATAAAAAACTCTGAGGCTCTGAGGGATGATTAGCATATGAAAAAAAACTTATAAGGTTTTAGATAAATTTTAGTTAAAAGTTTAATGTTAGTATGATTTAGCGTGTTTCAAACAACGTTAGTTTTTTACCTACTTTTTAAAAGCAAATTTAATTTGTTTATAATTATTTTGAAAGAAGAATTGAATTGAATTGAATTGAATTTTATTTTGTTAAAATAACAGGAAACATACATAAGCTAGTTAAAACTGCACTTGAAATTGTATGTACCATTTACATAATTAAAACCAAAAAAAATAAAAATAAAATAAAAGATAAACGCGTTTGACAACTGAAACCCACAACCTGACTGCAATAACATTAAGAAGATTTTTTAGTTTTATATTTTTAGTAAAAATTTATTTAAAATTAAAAATTATAATTTATTTATGTTTTAGTTAAAATAGGACTAAAAACCTGTATTTTTATACGGTTAATTTCGACATAAAATTTTATTTTAACATACTGTTTGAAGAATAAACATAATAAAATCTAATATGAAGCCAAAATAAAGATTTTAAAAAAGAAAAATAAAGTTCCATTACTTTTATTATATAATTTTATATGTTTGTGGCAAACTACCTGTCATATTTTATGTTTTAAAATAAAATAGTTGTGTGGTCGCGCCGCATGTAAAATAAATCAAACTTATATTAATATTAAAAACTAAAAAGATTCATTATCGACAAAGAAAGAAAAAATATATTACACAACACGTTTATCTCATTGTATTCCAGTTTTTCACCAAATTAATCATGATTACTATATGCGTTTTAACTCTAGTAAGCGGATATTGCTTTTTAGTAGTCTAAAACAATTTCACTCGACAAATCTCACGTATTACATAATCGTAATCTAACATAATTTGCTTATTTTCTTCTATAGTTTGCATAAAAAATTTTGTCCCGCGCAGCTTACTGCGATCTCTTCGTACGATGTTTAGTTCAGTAATAGTACATTCAGTATTTTGTTTCGCGGTTTTCAAACCAAAGATTTAAGGTGATTCAATCATTGCAAACCATTTTCTAGATCTTTATCAGTTACGTGCGATTTGTCGATTGTAAAAAAATTTTGCGAACGCACTTTGTCAACATGAAGCTAATCTTGAAATACTTCAGCCAATTTTATTTTAGGATGCCAATCGCTTATTTTCCATGTGAATCACGAATCCTAATGGGACAGAAGTCGTTGGTGGGCTGACTTTTTGGCTTAATGTATTTCATTTATCTTATTACTAGTCTTTTGTTTCTTGGTGCATACAAAATCAGTGTAATATGTCTATTACTTATGTATGTCCATGTCGTAGACGAAATAAAGATAGTACAATACAAGCTTCCATATAACGGTGTTAGAATTCTTGCGCAATGAAGGTAACTTTTAGATAAGACTGAATTAATGATAATTTAAAATTTTAAAATAAAAACTAAATCCTGTTTGTTTAAATCAAAACATTTCATTAACACGCCTAGTTTTTCTTTAACACTTTCTGATTATTTCGGCGAAAAACAATATCTAAATTTACAAATAAATTTACAGCAGCACTTTTTAATGTTAAATTTTGTCAAACAACCACAAATTTGATTTTATGCAAAATAAAAATTTTTAAAATGTTTAAGCTGAAGTTAAAACATTTTTAAAAGTAAAAAGCTCCTAACTTTCCTCGTCGCAAAAGGATGAAACTTCGAAGCATGATATTTGGGATCAGAAAAATACTAGTGTTTATACTTCGTCTTTAGGTATAAAAAATTTAAAACATCGTTTAAAATATCAAAATAAAACATTGAACTTTCCGATTTTGAGCTTAGACACTTGTTTAATGTGTTAAAGGTCAAATTAATCTTAAGACTATGATTTGTGATTTAATTCCTATAAGCATTATAAAAGTAAAAAAAGCTAAATATTTATTTGTTTTTTTAAATATATTTGAGAAGCCAATAAAAGTGACAATGACAATACATATGAACGGCTTTCAATCTAACAGATTTTGAGCAGCTGCAAACACACCTCAAACACAATTTAAACAGGAACGATAGTAAAGTATGAAACGAAAATAAATAAGATTGAAAAATTTTAACAAAATTAAGAAATTTCACATAATAGCTTAATGTAAAAAAATAACGCAGTAATTTAAGGTCTCTCCGGACAGTTTTCTTCAGTATGGAAAATGGCGATTTTTGGCATACGAGATCTCGTGAAATACAGTAATATTTCACTGAAAAATTTATAGGAGTGTTAAAAAGGCAGAAATATTACGATTATAAAGTGGACATTCATTATATTATTGAAAGTAATTGAAATAATTGATATTAAAAATCAAATTGCAATGAAATTTTTTTAAAACCCTTAAAAATATTTACTGCTCGCTATTTATTAAAAAAATACTTTGAATGAGAGACACCGTTACCCTTTTTCACGTACTTAAAAATTAAATTGAATACTGTTGTATTTATGGTTTAATATACAATATTCCGTAAAAAATGGGGGTTAATTTATTCAAAATTTCGGTGAAACTTCGATTTAATTTAATTTGGTAAAATTTAAAGCTCCAGGTGGTATATTTCTATTGAAATTTATAATTTTTGGAAGACCATAATATCTTTTGTATTTTTAACGCATAAATAGTTTTATCCTGCGTCCTACGTTTTATTGATTTTTTTCAGTGGGTTTGTTTATAAATCACTTTTAGTGCTCATCATCCTATTGTTGCAGTGGTATAGTGGGTTAGTGCGTCTTCAAATTTTTAAAAGGTCCCGAGATCGATTCCCACATAAAACATATTTGGCCACACTTTTTTTTGATTTTAGTAATGTTTTTTTTGTTTTTTTATAATTTTAAAAATTTATTTCACATAAATTCAAAAAATATCATTATTGTAAACTAGATTTGTTGCCTGCTTTTCGCCAATTAGTCAAATTTTCGTCATTTGAATATCTTAAAATATTATAATACTCTATAAGTATAATAATTCAAAATTAAATTGTGTGTAAATAAAAATGGGTAATTTTTACTTTTTATTACAATTGGTTTACTACTGAACGCTCTGCGATAAAAACTGTCAGAGAGACCTTAATATACAATAAAAAATTACAAAATAAAAAAATTTTAAACTAAACTAAACAACGTTAAATCGAACATAATTTTCATATTTCAAAAAATAAAAAACATTTGTTTTGTTTTTACACTTATAAATGATGTATAAAACTAAAAAAAATTAAATCAATGTAATGTAAAAAAATTAAAATAGCAAAAACAAAAACGTTGCAACGAAAATTTAAAAAAGGTTGAAATCTACCTATTGCTAGATTTTAAAAATTCCGCTTGGGTTATAAAACACTGCTTATAGAACTCAACTTGAAGTACATCGAAATATTGACTGACACCTGTTCAAAAAAGAGCTACGACTGAGAACAGAAACCATACCGATAAATAACGATAAAGAAGATAAGAAAAAAACAAGCCGTCGATACTTTTTTTTGCTTAAAGCTGAAAGATTTAAATTTAACTGAACAGCGCGCCTTTTCTCAGTTTTAGAAACAAAAAGAACGGGAGGCGTCTGTTGTAAAGAAGGTTTTCATTTTAAAACACTTATGCGGTATTTTTTTTCGAAAATATTCAGAGATTCTGCCGATTCTGTCGCTTCCATAGTGCGGAAAAATTGAATGAAGCGATGATAACAAAGGAATTGACGTTGCCTTGAAATAATCGACCGTTTTTATGAGTACCTATCAATAAAAATATTGACGTCTTCTTGTTTTTTAGTTCAAGGTTATTATTTCAACAAAAAATTTTCGAAATAGCAAAGTGAAAAATAGAGTATTAATCATAAATGATGTTAGCAAAAATATTTACACAAAAAGTACGAAAACTAATAGTGACAGCATATTTATAATTTAACTAATAATGTAAAACAATATGGTAAATGTCTTTGTTTTTTTTTCATTAACCTGTGCCCTTAGTAATTACCTGCATCAAGATTTGGCTTCTCTAATAGAAGTTGCAACAATTAAAAATTTACAAATGGAAACACAATGTGTTTATAACAAACCATAACATCATTCAGCAAATTTCTGACAAATAAAAAGACAACCAATTTTGAAAGGCATATATAACTATCGATCAATGCTTACTCTACAAATCTTGATATAAATCTATGCATATCAATAAAAACGTGAGGAATTTGTTGTTATAGATATTATCGGATGTGTAAAATTTGTATACAATTCCCGAAATCATAATTGAGTTACGCAACCCGGGTGGCAGGAAATGAAAAATAATTTAGTAAATCGTTTACATTTTATTCCGTTCCACCAAAATTATATAATACTCTCTACTACCTATCATATTTTGAAAATATAATATTTATAATAAAACACATTTTATTAAATTTTGAACTGCAATTTTTTTAAGAAAACTTTAATAGCAAAAACCAGCCGTTTCCGGTGTCGCTGTAATCTTTTCCCTCTCCCAACCCCCCCCCCCCCCGAAAAAATATACCAGTAAAAAGCCCGGACAGTTTTTTCCCAACCGGTAAATTCTTTCCCCCGGAAAAACATCTTCGGTAGATTCTTTGCTTTGATTTTAACGTTTTGCTTGGACTGTTTAGGGAAAGTAATTTTTAAAATGATTAAAGTTGTTTATGGGTTTTATATCATAATACCTTTATGAGTTTATAAAATTTATTATAATAACTAAATCTCTATCTTATTTTAATGGTGTGAACGTAAGGAATGAAATAAATTAATGTAAACTTAACATATAAAGTATAAACTTTATGCAAAGTTTTGAGGAAAAAACATACCGGTAAATTTTCCCCTCATTATAATGCTAAAATAAAAAAATATAAACAAAATTCAAATAGTGGGTAAACATATTTAATAAAATTTGTATCACAAAATTGGTATACGATCTATTTAAGGTACAACTATTCAAATTATTATAAAAAATTCGAAATTTATATAATTTTAAAATTTAAAAACAGGGAGAAAACCAAACCATATATTTTTTCCCTTTTCCCTAGGAGAAAGAATTAACCAACAGAAGAAAGAATACCCATATATTCTTTCCGATGAGTATGAAATTTAAGGGGTTAAAGAAGGACTCTCTTGAAACCAACTAGATCTCGTGCGCACAGCGATTTTTAACACAATTTTAGTTTTTTTCAAGGTTAATTTTTTTAAGCAGTTTTAGAATCATGCGATATCTCTTGTAAAGAAATATCACAAGGAAAATCTCAGCACGAGAAAACGAGAATGCCTGTACTGTACAAAAATCGCAGTGCGTTAAAACAATAGTGAGTGGACAGAAAATGTGCGAGAAAACTCGAAGAGAGCACTTTTCTTGGAAAATTGTGGTCCAAAATTTAGGGTACAGTTGAATATTCACTTGGTTTATATTTTCTTGTTTATGTTTATTTAGTTCTGATACTAAAATTTTTCGTTCAATAACACGTTAAATTTAACATTAATATATATTGGTCTACGGTTACAAAAAATACACCATTTCAAAGTGAAAAAGCTTTAGAACGTGCTTTGAAAAAGCTTTAGAAAGTTTCCCGAAAAAAAAACATTGTCAGGATTTGAAAATGAAGTTTTATAATTTATTGCTTTGTGAAAACAATGGAATAAAAAAAAGCTAAGAAGCAAGTAAAATTACATTAAAATACTGACTCGTTGTGCCAAATTTCTGAATCAAAAAGAATAAAATACATGTATTTTTTAAAAAAAAACAAAACGAATTCTTAAGTTAAAACAGGCGTATTCCGTATTTGACGGAAAAATACTTTATTTTTATGAATAATTATAATGAAATTATATATTATTGCAAAAGATAAGTTTTACTTTACAACGATAGAAACCAATCAGCTTATTTGGCGGTTCACTTCTAAATTCCTTAAGCCTTTGAGTCATTTTTTAAAACATTTGTTTCGATGCAGACAAATGTAATCATTGTGCTTTGCGATTTAGCGGTTTGCTTAATATTTTTTCAATAAAAGTATTTTTACTTTCTGGTTAATATTTTTATAAATAAAACATAATCACAATTTAAAAAACTAGAAAAATTGAAAAAAATATTTAAAAATTGATGCAATTATATTTAAGATAACATAAAAATTTTATGTTGAAAACCGTGTTGCATCAGGAAATTTAATAAAACTTTTTTATAAAAAACTGCTATTTTCTTATGAAGTTTTATTCGTACTTTATTCCATTAAATTATTTTTAAGATGCTATAAACCTTTAAAAATTTCTTTTTACCATTTTCACTTTTTCTAAACCAGCGAAGTAATATGTATAATAATTATACAAAAGAAAATTACATAAAAATTCGTGTTTCCTACAAGGACAGAAGAACAACAAATTATAAAATATGAATCGGATTTGTGTTCGTATAATTTGTTATAAGCGCTTGTTTAATTCTTGAATTTAATACTTTCGTGTGGAAAAATATTTTTCAATAGAAAAATACAAAACAAAACAATAAAAACAAAAATAACAGTCACCGGAAACAGTGATTCGCGCCCCGAGGCTTAACGCTGCTTAACTGATTTATTATACATATACATCTGTTATCTATGTATAAGCCGAGGTAAAGCCGGCAGTTAGCTTTTTGGTAGACGTGCGCCATATGACCTGTTGTTCCTTAGAATTGCGGGAAAACATTTCGATCAACTGTGCTTGGTTATTCGGTGGTGTTATTATTAGTGTGTTACGCACTCTTTAACCGTAAAATATCATTGTTGTCTTTAATAATAGCAGAGCATTTCATAAACAGGGTTTTTATGTCATATCAAACTCATAACTGAACTCAGGTCAGGACAAAGTAGGCTGTTTTTGGGCACAAAAAGATATTTTTGGGACACTAAAAATAAAACATTTTTTATTAAAAATTCCAGAGGTAAGCTTTTTAGAATTTAAGAAAAGCCCTTAAATCAAACGAAGCGCAAAATTACCTTTTTTGGACACTTTGAACTTCATTTGATCCAGGTCTTATTTCAAAGCATTCTTTTTAAAGGTCTTATTCTAGAGAGCAGAACAAAAAGGTTTCGCTTCGGTATTCTGCTGATGGTGATCCCTTTTTGTTCGACATCACTCTCAAGGTTCCCTTAAAGGTTTCAAAATAGGATATTATGCGACTTAATTATCATTGTAGTAAACTAACGCTTATACCTAGTATAAAAATTATGTGTATGAATGCAAGAAGCCTCGCTAACTCCTTGATGTTTTGATTCCTAGGAGATGACCTTATCTATGGTGCTATTGATATCTGCTTTATTTGTGAAACATGGCTCACTGAAACATCTACTAATAAAATGATCATCAAAAATAGAGAATTTAATGTTTATCGAAGGGATCGACAGCAGCGGCGAGGAGGTTGAGTAGTTCTATTAATTAAAAATATTTTTAAAGTAGTTGAAGTTGAAATGGAAGAAAAGTATGATGCAATAGAACTAGTAGCGGTTGATATCTTTTTACAGAAGTCATCTAAACTGAGATTCATTGGTATTTATAGGGAACCAAGTACTAGCAAAGAAAAAGACAATTTAATATTTGAGCTAATCAGGAATTTAACAGAAAACTTTGCAGGAACCATTGTTTTAACTGGAGATTTCAACCTACTAGGGGTAGATTGGTCTTCAGATAGAATAACTTCAAACACAAAAAATGAAAATAATTGGTTTAAGTTTCTTATTGAGCTAGGTATGTATCAGCTTGTTTCACAACCAACTCGTGAGAATAATTATCTGTATCTTTTGTTCACAAATGATAGAGAACTTTTTAATAATGTCACTGTTGCGCCCAGTTTTTCACAATCAGGCCATAACACTATTTTATCTGAAATTAATCTTAAAATTTTTGACAGTCCTAAAAATAAAATTCAAAACTAGATACCTGATTTTTTAAAAGCAGATTATAACTTGCTAAGTTTATACTTATCTGCAATCAACTGGAAAATTTTATTTGAGGAATTTTATTCTGTTTTTACTGATGATCATAATACTTTACCAAATTTTAATCCACCAAATATTGGGAAGTTGGACAACATGGTATTTACCACAAAAAAAGGTATTTAAAGCTCTAAAAAAGCTCCCAAACAAATTGTCTCGAACTCCTGACTTTTTTCCAGCTTACTTTTCAAAACGCTTGGCTAAAGTTATTGATGAACCTTTGGAAATAATCTTTCAGATGTCTTTTGATTTTGGAGAATTACCACTTGATTGGAAAATAGCTTTATTAAACTTACTGTTTAAAAAAGGCACCAAAAGCCTAAAAGAAAATTATCGTCCAATTTCACTTACATCTTTTTCTTGTAAACTAATGGTGCAGCTTGTCAAAGAAGAACTTCTTGTCTTTTCCATATCATTTTGTCAAGGTTTCAACATGGAAGGCAAAAAGTTGTACAATAACACAGCTGTTGGAAACTTTTAATGAATGGACGCAGCCACTAAAAGATAAACTTCTAATTGATGTCATTTACTTGAATTTTGCCAAGGTCTTTGACACCGTGTCACATCAAAAATTGTTATATAAGCTAGAAAAATATGGTGTTTCTGATAAATTTTTAAAATGGATAAAAGAATTTTTAGTTGGGCGGGAAATTAAAGTTGTAATTAATGACTCAGTATCCAAATCATTTCCTGTAAACAGTTCAGTTCCTCAGGGTTCTGTTTTGGGTCCATTTCTTTTTTTTATTTATATTAATGATATTGTTGGTTGTGTTAAGTACTCACAAATTAGACTCTTTGTAGATGATATAAAATTGTTTGCAAAATCTTCATCTAAAGATTACCACATTCAAACCTTAAAACTTCAGAAAGATTTAGATAGAATACACAACTGGTCACAAGACTGGCAATTGCAATTATCAGATCATAAATGTGAAATTCTTCATATTTCAAATCATAGCAAAGAGTTCATTTGTAAATATAAGTTTGGTAATAACGTACTTGCAACTACAAAATCGGTGCGAGACCTTGGTGTTTATATATCCCACGATATGAAATTCTCTAAACACTGTGAAATCACAGCAAAAAAGCTATGAGAGTGACATCACTATTTTTAGAACATTCAATTCAAACTCTAGAAATAATCTTCTCAGAGCATATAAGTCCTATGTTAGACCAATTCTGGAGTACGCTAGTACAGTTTGGAACCCTTATTTACAAAAAGATATAAAAATTTTGGAAAAAGTGCAACAAAATTTCAGTAGGCGGTTGTTTTATAAATGCAAGTTGTTACCTGTTGGTTATGAACAAATACTGGATTACCTAGGTTTAGAAACATTAAAGGACCGAAGAGACAAAATTGATTTATATGCGTGCTTTAAAATCATACATAGCTTAAACAATTTGCAAGCCAATGATTTCTTTAAGTTTAACCTGCAGCTCACCCGCGGTCATCCCTTTAAATTGGCTAACGAAGACAGCCGAATTAATGCAAGGAAATTTTCTTTTGCAAATAGAGTGGTTACACCTTGGAACAATCTACTCCCATCTGAAGTAACTGTCGATTCTTCGGATGCATTCAAGAAAAGTTTTAAAACTGACTTAAATAAGCGCTCTTTATGAGCCTTTAAAGTCATTTCAGATAGCTATGTTTGTTGATATTTTGTTAGAATTGTATTTTATATTGGCGACAATTAAGTCGCAGATTTGATGTTGTTGATGAAAAAAAGAAAAAAAATAAAGAAACAAAAATGAAATTATGTTAGAATTAAACTATGCATTATTAAACTTAGTATAATATTGATTCTGTTATTTGATCATTAAAAATAAATAAATAAATAAATCATAAATTCTACCTAAATATTTTAAAATATGCAACTCAATAAAAACAAAATCACAAAAAAATGACAAAGATTTTTGGGAAGCTCAGGGT
Source organism: Microlaimidae sp. YZB2_3 (assembly GCA_030248175.1). Lineage (NCBI taxonomy): Eukaryota > Metazoa > Nematoda > Chromadorea > Desmodorida > Microlaimidae > Microlaimidae sp. YZB2_3. The sequence goes on along the minus strand of JASAMX010032425.1, from coordinate 8,808 downwards.
TACTTTGACGCGGGAATATTTCTACCCATTAGCAAAGCAGTTAATGTTAATTTTCCTGTTCGCAAACTTTAATAGTTATTAGTAAGACTTTAAATAATTATGTCAAACCCTTAAAAAACTAGTTTTAATAACCTGTATTTTTTAATGATTTTTTTTGGCTTAAAAATCCGTCGAAAAAGTCATACAAGCTAAAAAAATTCTTTATAAATATGGTACTACTATGATATTTAAAAACAGCAAAAAACTGCAGGGTTTTTCACCTAAATTTTAAGGTGGCCGGAATTAACGGAATCTGAAAATGCGCAGTTAGTTAAACGCATTGCAAAGTGATTTTGAAGAAAATATCAAAACATGAAAATTAACAATTTTGAGCCTTAAATAGAAGATATTTTAAGGTTATATAGTGTTTCGTTCTAAATTTGATGCAGTTTAAACACAAAGCAAAAATTAAGAAAATCACAAAAAATTCACTTTTTGTATAAAAATGTTGATAATGTAGAATAACAAAAATAAAAAACTTTTGCAAAAAACTTTCTTCAACATTAATCCAGTTACTTTTGTGTTAGTTCTTTTGTGTTTTAAAAATAAGCCAGTTTTCTAACACCCTAAATTGGTGGCCGAAATTAAGGCCTGGTCGAAATTAAGTCAGATACCCTAATACAAAATAAATGGCAACTAAATATTCTCGAACGCGATTTTTAATTGAAAGTTTTAGCCTAGAATTTCGTGAATATTTTTTAAATTTCTTTAGCGGCGATGTGGAGTGGGTTAAAATTTTATACTACGTACCTGAATAATCAATAAAGTAAAAATTTCTCAAAATTTTAAAAATATAGTTGAATATGGCAAATCAATTAGGCAATAAAGTAGAAAGTAAAAAAAACACCTGCATGTTTTTTTAATTACATGGTTTCTGAAAAATTTTTAAAAAGTAACAGCTAAAACTATAATGATTGGAAAAAAACATTTTGTAGAAATATTTAAATAAAATAAAAATTATTTTAAAATTGTAAGGTAAATAAAACAGGCAGTAGTTTACTCAACAATTAATTTAATAAATTTTTCACAAAATAACAAATAATCTGAGAAACAAAAATTCAGCTCGAATAAACATTGTATGTTTTTTCATATGAAAAAAAACTGAGTATCAAGTCAACTTTAATAGCACCTCTGCAGTAGAAAATACGCGTTTATTTTAAAATTAAATCGGATGATAACCATATAACTTTGGAACCAGACTTTTTTTGTTTTTAAAGCATTCATATAATAATCTTAGCTATGCTTTAATTTAAAATTATTTCTTTTCTAAAAAGTAAAATTTTAGTTTAGAAAAGTATACTTGAAAAATGGAAAATAAGTATTTATTTTAGAACTTTAGACAAGACCTATTATAATATAAATATTTTTTAGTTAATCGCTCCTCCATTAAGTTAAAGATAGACGGTCTAAAATCAGATTATCATGTATACTTAATATTAATTTTTTGAATTTAAAAAAAACATTTACAAAATATCTTCGAAAACAAAAAAAATTCAAAAAATCATTTTTCTATGCTCAATAATTGCCAATAGAACACTGAAGAGCGCGTTGAAAAAAAATTCAAAAAAAGTATTCACGACTTAGCTTTTTGTATCGGCGGTTTTTGAGGGGAAAAGAAATAAACTGGAAAGTGTGTATTCAAAAGAGACGGTTTTGGAGTAATAAAGCTCCTGTGTAGTCAAAACAATAAAATACGCATTCAAGAAACCAAAACGCACAATTCGGCTAAGTGGCGTTTATAAAAGCCCGTTAAATAATGAATTTGTATCATTTTGTTAAGGACTTAGCGACTTAACGAGCAAACGGAATTTTTTTTCTGAGCAGCGCAAGCGGAAAAAAGCTTCCTCCGGAACAGTCGGTTGTAAACCAGTTAGTAACGTGTAAAAAAGCGCGATATTTAAAGGTGAAGTCCGGTAAACAACCGCGGTATTTAATTTTGTTAGTTACACTTGCGCTCCAATAAACAAAGCGGGATACGCAGATTTAAACGGAGTTTTTTAAATCCAGTTGTTAGCCGTTATGGGAAGAAACCCGAAAAAAATGTTTGTTTTTTTTTTTAAACATCGCTCCTCTTGTTTTTAAATAAAAAAAATCTGGAAAGAGTTTACTGCTGTTTTGATGCGGAAAAATCAGCTTAAGGGAATTTTGTTAATGAGTTAACTGTAGTTTTAAAAACTGCATATACGATGCCTTTTTCGCTTTTCAAAGCTCGTGAAAAAATCGACCGGAAAATTTAGTAGGAGAAGAAAAACATAGTTCATTAATAGTAATTTCCGTTAACCTATGCAAACGTCAATGCACTTTAAGGGGTTTATAGGCAAATAAAATCTAGCTGACCGCGAAAATTTCAGTATTGAATCGACTATTTAACAGCAAAACCATTCAAAATTTTTAATGAAATCGGTTTAATAATAAAGATCAAAACCTATATTTTAATAATTATTTATCAATTTACTTAATTTAAAACCCAAATGCAAATTTTTAAAGGGCTAAAGATAGTTAATTCTTGTATATTTTGTAAAAAGGTGGAATTAAAAAAAAATTCTGCGTTCTTATTTGTTTTTTTAAAAAAAACGTCATTACCGCACAATTTTAATTGTCCCCTCATGTCTGCATTCAAATTTTCAGCGTCAGCCAGATATAATTCAACCATAATATAATTCCGAAAACCAGTTGATAGAAATTTAATTAAATTTTATTAAAAAAATGTTTTGAAAAACTGGGCACAAGTTTATAGCCGTTTGGAAGCTTTTTTTGGTAATTGTATACCTTTTAAAATGAAAATATTAATTTTTAGTTAAAAAAAATATAAATAACAAAAAAAAAACACGCGAAAAAATTTATATTTTTGTCGGGACTACAATTTGATTGAAACTATTTCTATTTACGCACGTAATGATGTGAGAAATAAAACTAATTTAAAACGTAATTTTTCGGTTTTAGCTTTTAACTTTCCAAAGAATCAGCCACAATGAGCAGTGTTTTTTTTTTTAAATACTCTTCATAAATTTAATATTTATTAAACTTAGCGAAAACCAAAATCTAATGTATTTTCCCTTAACCCTAAAGTTTTTGAGTCTATAGGGAAAATATAGAACCTAACAATTTTAAAACCAAAGTGTTTCCATACTTTATCAATAATGCGTAAAATGCATTTGTGACCTTATTTAAAACTAAAAATTGTAGTCTAAGTACACCTTTTAAGCATCAATCTTATAAATACACCCATAAACTTTAGTTCCTATTATTATCACTAAAACGGTGATGTTAGCAAATCGGTCTATTCTAAACTAAAAAATTACAGGCCGAGCTGGCCCGAAAATTGTCACGGGAGGGGGGCAGTACAGATTGTTTAGAAATGCAGAAACTAAATCCAAAAGAAACTGAAGTCGATCTATTGTTTAAAGTCATATGGTAAAACCCGCAGTAAAGCCAAGGCCTGAATTCTTAGCCTATTCCAAGATGTAACATAAAATTAAACCAAAAGAAAGTAAATTACAATGTAAATACTAAAATGTTTAAAACAATATTGATCTGTTTTAGTTACTAAAGTTAAAAAAGTTCCTAAGGTCCCATCCAGGTTTGCAAAAAAGCTCGAAGTTTGCAGGGCTTGGTGTACCCAAGAATATGAGTTTTCAGAGTTCCAAGTGTACCTAAGGTTCAAGTTCACCGTATCACCATTTATTTCCATTTCGGATTTTGTCAGGAACCGAATAGACACAAAATGAAAAAAATAGTATAGTAGTAGCATTTAATAAAAAGAAAAGGTGGTAAAAATTGAGAAAAACGATTTATTTTGGACTTATTAAATTTTAGCAGTAATGTATTTTTGATTCCGTAAACAATCGTTAATGATTTTAGTAGATGACAGTTTTTCTTTAAGCTCAAAACCATATAACTTAACAATAAAATTTTTGGACTTCTTTGACAAAACCAGTTATTTCTTTGTACCATATTTTTGACGTAAACATAGCTTTGAAAACTTCTTTGGTCATAAAAAACTCATGAAAACTAATAACTTTAATTAATGTAATGGAAAAATTTATGCGTAGATTTATTTTTCTTTTTCTTTTTTACCTTTTGGAATTCTTTACGCTGCATATCCTCTAAAAAGATTCCGCGTCACCGCTACTCAGTATTAAACTTGGCGACCATCGGGTGGAGCGCGTGGAGTTTTACAATGCAGCACTGTCGCGGAATACCTTCCGAGGATTTCCAGCGCTTTTTATACGTAAAATCCCATAGGGTTAATAGGTGGGACAAACCGCCCATCTTTTCAGTAGCGACGACAATGGACAAAATTTAATCATTTAACTGAAAAAAAGGAATTTAGATTTTTATATGCAAAATCTAAAGTCTTCTTTAGAAGCTGATTGACGAGGAATGCATTTACTTTTCAATTTTTTAGCGCAAAATAGATTGTTTATATATTCATTATAAGATTCAAATAAACGAAATGAATAGAAATTAGGGAACGAAAAAAAAACAGAATGCATACTTGAGAAATTTACCGAAAGTGAAAGGTTTCGGTATTTCCCATAATCCGTCTCGAGGGTATGTTTTCTATTTTCTGAAATCTTCGGTTACTCTCAGCCCAGTTTTGACGCAAATGAGATTAAAAAGCGAGGTGTAAATACGGCTTAGTGGCAATAATTACTATATTAAACTCGTTGTAGTTAAAAAAAAAAACATAAAACATTTAACGTTTATTTTGTAAAATCGTTTTCGGAAAAGGCTTCTGCAATAAAAGTTTAGACCAATCCGTAGCTTTCTCGCCTTTTTTATTCGGCCTAACTTTTCCACCGGAAAGGGTCACTTATCGGCGCGTATATTGCGGGCGATTTTCAATTACCGGCGTATCACACACACGCCCATTGTTGCGGTGACGACCGCGAGCGAGCGCAACAACGGGCGCTAACCATTACCGCAACTTAAGCACCGGATAAATTATGCCAAACGACAATCACTTTCGCGTCCACTACATTTCTTGACCCCCATAGTACGATGGAAAAATTCGGCAAAAAAGTCGTCAAGTAAAAAGGGAAAACTTTTTTTCCTTTTATGGTGGTGTAATTGACTTTAAAATAAATCCATATAAAGTTGATTTACAATCCACAAACCTTGTACAGGTTTGGAAACCGCGTGCTTGAAATAATAAACTTTAATTTTATTTTTAACTTTTATCACACCCTCGTAAGTGTCTTTTGTGTGTCTTTTATACAATGTACGACGATAATGATTTTCATTTACAAGCTTACGATCGTCGTCACAGAAGTTTGATAGTGCGTGCAGAACAATTGAGTATTGTTTATTAGCAGTTAAAAATCGTTTGCGGTCTTCTTTTTCAAACCTACTTGGCGATGACTATTATTTTGAAGTGGGCATAAGTTTTGTAAAAATGCCGGATTGAGGTGAACGGCCCAATCATTGAGGTGACTCGCGGGATTTCTTTTCCCCTTATCTTTTTCCCCCGGAAAGACTACCCCGGTAAAAAGCCGAGGTAGTTCCCCCCCCCTCGAAAAAATTATCTCACTAAAACACCGGTAAATTCTTTTCGTACTCGGTAAATTCTTTCCCCCCGGAAAAACTATCCCCTTTAAAAACCGGGATATTCTTTCCACCCTCTTTTTTATATATTGTTGTTCCTTTGTTATAAATTTTAGCTATTGATTTTAAGGTTTTGCTTTGGCTGCTTAGGAAAGCTAAGATTTAAAATGGTTAATCTAGTTGATTGGTTTTATCTCAATAATTTTATGAATTTATGAAAGTATCATGATACCAAAATAACCATTTAAATTTAATGACGTGTTTTTGAAGAATGCGCAGAATTAATATTCTAAAGTTTTTGCAAATTTTAAAGGGGGAAAAATATACCGGTAAAAACTTTCCCCTTGATTATAACGCTAAAATAGATAATTACAAACAAAATTTAAATGGTAAGTAAACAAGTTTTAATGGAATTTATTACAGAAAAATTGATATTTAAACTAATAAATGTACGGCTATTTAAATTATTTTAAAAATTCGAAGTTTATAGGATTTTAAAATTAAAAAGCATGGGGGAAAATCTGTCCCGGTATATTCTTTCCCCGGGGGAAAGAATTTATCGAGGGGATAAAGGATATACCGGGATAGTTTTTCTGGGGGGAAAGAATATACGGTGATAGTTTTTCTAGGGGGAAAGAATATACCGGGTTAATTTCCCGGGGGAAAAATTTTTAGGAGAAAAGAATACCCCTTGACACCGGCCAATTTTTTCAGTGAAAATACAACGTGAATTGAAAAGTTCGAAGTTATGCACGGGAATCCAACTAATTACTAACCGCCACGATATTTTTGCCCGACAATTCACTGCCGTCACTTCGTATTTTTAGCAAAAAAATCGAGTTTTTGTTTGTACGGGAAACACAATATTTCGACAAATCTTACACCAAAATTGTTTAACATGGACACTTTATAGTATGGATGAAGCAGGGTTGCCAGGTTAGCCCCCTTGGGGCTATTTTTAGCCCCTTTTTTAGGCTGATAGCCCCAAAAATTTGCAAATAGCCCTAGCCCTTTTTTTAGCCCCTTTTCCCAAAAATAGTTCCTTTTATGGCTCCTTTTTGGGTGAGGTTAAAAATTAAAAAAAAAATAAAATTATCCTTAAATTGCGATAAAATGATCAGTCTTAGTGATAAAGTACACTTATCATGATAAAATATATATTAATGTCGAGGTTTTGTTTGTTGTTAAGATTTCTCGTTCGGCTTTGTGTCCTTGATTTAACTTTGGTTGCTTATGAAATTTTATTATGATAACTAACTCAACTGGTGAATTTTTAATTTTTAAATAAATGAAATTTGAATAAATTTTTATAGTAAGCTTTCATATCAATTGTTTTTTTTTTTTTTTGATTTTAACCTTATTAAAAATTTATTTGTTCCTTGTTTATATAAATAAATATTGTGGAATTACAATCTTAACAGTGTCTCCCATTGCTTCCTAAGCTGTTATGCTGCCCTTCTTATCTTTCAAATTTAAAATTTTAAAAAAAAATTGTACCTTCAGAAGTTTTTTTTAATTTTGACCTTATTGAAAAATTTAATTGGGTATTAGTGCTTAGTTAAAAAATGTTTTAATGTTAAATTACAATCTACAAAGTGGATGCCAAGCATGCCATTGCCCCGTAGCCTAAGCCATACATCACATGGGAAAGTTGGTCACCCTGGTCAAAATCCATTGTTCTAATAGGAAGGAATCTCCTGCTCATCAAAGGACACCGCGCGCATAAAGGAACGCCGGCATTTATGTCTAATAACGCGCCCGCGCCTTTCTAATAACCCGCCCCCCTGGCATTCTTTTAGCCATATTCACACCTTCATTATGAAGCCCTGTTTTGCCGCTGCTCCTCCAACAACCTATCCCACGGAGCAAAACATATATGACGTGATCACTAATACTATATGACATTTTAAAGCTAAAAAAATTCTCAGGTGGTCTAAAGTGAGAAAGGAAGGGGGAAGGGTTTAACCTGCACTTTTACCCATATTTTTGAAGGAGTACATAATACTCATATCGTTTTTTTTATTTTTAAAAAATATGTAAAAAAAACGCTAATTTTAGGTCCAAAAAGCTTTTTTTAGCATATTTTAGCATTTTATTGCTTAAAACACTCATTTTAAACGCCAGAATGAGTGTTTTAAGCAATTTACCGTAAAAAAGTTTGAAGCAGTTGAGTTAGAACTAAAAAGTCATTTTTAAGACATTTATATCTTCATTTTCTCGTCCATTCTGACATATCTAAGTGGTGGCTGGTGGGTGCGGACATAGGTGGGCAGGGGGTGGGGGGAGGGTTGGGGGGAAGTATACCCCCCGAAAAATCCCGAATACAGCCGAAACCCTTCTCTCCTAAAATTTGGGGGTACCCTGGACACCCCCCTAAAATTTGGGGTGTCCCAGTACTAAAAACGCTAAAAATGGGGTAATTGAGGTATACCCCCAAAAAAAATTTTGGGACACCCCCCCCAAATTTCGGAGGTCGGGTATACCCCCAAATTTGAGAGGCTACCCACCTATGGGTGGGGGTTTAAACCACCTTCTCAGAATTTTAGGGAAGAGGTTTTTTTTCTTCATTTTTCCGAAATTGGGGGGTTAACCTTTTCTCCCCCCCCCACTTCTGAGTGGGGGGAGGGGATTAAACCCCCCCTTCTCAGAAATTGGGGGGTTAACCCCCCCAACCCCCCGTGCCCATGTTTGGTTTAAACCCCCTGCCCTTAAATCATCCAAAAGCATGGACCCCTATACTCCTGGACAGTCGGCGTTTCCTTGGAATGGATCTCTGGGTGTGCAACAGATACATCACTGAAATATTTACATGTGCTCAAATTTTTAATTTTCGGGGTTGAAACTTGTTATAAATAATTTTTTCAAAGAATTAAGTGATTTTGGTCATAACAATGTTTTTTATAGTTTAAAAATGGTTTTTTTGAAAATTTTATAGCATAATAAAATTTCACTCAGTACTAAAATTTCACATTTTTTTTGCTTTTTTTCACAAGATATTTAGAAATATGAAGAAATATTTTTTAACCACTTAATTTAAACATATAGCGCTAAATAACTAAGCAAAAAAGTGGAAGTTATGGTTGTAGTATTATGTTGCTATAGACAATATTTAACGAAAAAGTTTATTATAGTTTGAAAAAGGAACATCCCTGAAATTTTTTATGCCAATAAATATTTTTAGGATAAAGCTAGAAAAATAATATTTTATCAAATTAATTAACT
>JASAMX010032424.1:0-11784 GCA_030248175.1 Microlaimidae sp. YZB2_3 | reverse complement strand
AATAGAACGGGGGGAGGCAATAAAACGGAGGGGGGCAAATCCTCCAATAAAACTGGGGGGGGGGCATTTAAAGACCGTGCACAGGTCTGATGGGAAGCTAAAAAATCTTCTCAGAAAACCTAAAATACTAGTTAATTTTAAACACCTATATACTTATTATAAAAAAAGTTTAGAGTTTTTATGAAATGCTGTTTACTTCACTTACCGAAATTATTTTTAATTATTTATTTGTTTGTGTTTTTTTTATATTTTTTAGTGTATGTAAACTTACTCGTAACTTCCACCCACTCGTCCCCGTCCGACTCGCTGCCTTCTGCGGAAGAGGACTCCTGTTTCCGCTTCTTCTTCTCTTTCTTTTTTTTCTTTTTCTTCTTCTCTTTTTTATGCTTCTTTTGCTTTTTGGCGTGTTTGTTCTCGTTTTCCTTTTCCACCGATCCGTCTTTCTCCCTGTTTACCTCCGGAAAACCCGGAAAAACCTTCTCACCGCCTTCAGTTTCATTTTCATCCTGGTCTTTTTTCCAAATTCTAGGCTCCCCGTCTGCGGAATTGGATCTAAAACCAATATGATTTCAAAGCAGACCTGTGCACTGCCCCCCCACGGGGGTTTTATTGGGGGGAGGGCAATTCCAAAACGGGGGGCACTGGGGGGGCAACTTTTTTAAACGGGGAGGGCAATAAAACGGGGGGCAAGCAAAAGGGAAAGAAAAAAGGAGAAAAAAGAAGAGAAAAGAGAAAAAAAAGGACAAAACAAAGCGAAAATACAGTAAAAATAGGTCTAAAATCGTTTAAAATACATTGAAATAGGCTAAAAACTACTAAAAATTCGTGATGATGGCGTCATCATAGGTCATATGGTGTCATAAATTTAGGGTACTTTTTCAATTTTGGCGGGGGGGGGGGCAATAAAACAAGGGGAGGGGGCAAATCCTCCAAAGCGGGGGGGGGGGGGGGGGGGCATTTCCAGACCGTGCACAAGTCTGTCACAGCGTATCGTCGCTACTATAACACACTCTTTTTCTTCTTCTTTCCCCCTGCGTGACCTCTCCGTTTTATTGTCCCCCCATTCAAAAATGTTGCACCCGTTCCCCCCCGCCCCTTGTTGGAATTCCCCCCCCCCCAACCATACATGGGCAAGTTGGTCCGGAGTGGGGGGAAGGGTTAAACCCCAAATTAGGGAGGTTAAAATCCGAGAAACGCAAAATACTAATATCTTTTTGGAGTGCATTTTACCCATATCGTTTTTCGATTTTAGGTCAAAAAGCCCTTTTTATAGCATTTTTGAGCTTTTTATTGCTTAAAACATTCATTTTGACCTCAAAACTTAAGTTTGGAGGCAGTTAGAAGTCATTTTAAAGACATTTCATTTTTGTCTTTCTTTTTCGAAAATTTGGGGGGGGGTTAACTTGTTCTCGCGCCCCACTTCTGAGTGGGGGGCCCCCCTCTCTGGGGGGGGTTAAACCCCCTTCTCAGAATTTGGGGGGGGGGGGGTAAACCCCCCCCCCCCCCAACCCCCCCCGTGCCCATGTATGCCCCCAACAAAACCCGGGGGCAGGGCAGTGCACACGTTTGCACGACAATCAATGAAGTTGAGGCTAGAAAATAAAAATTACAGGTTTAGTTCCTCTATCACCGAGTTTTCAGTTCAAAAAACTAAAAATAGCTAATTGTTCGGCATTCTTTTTTTTAAATTTTATAAATTTAGTCTCATATTTCCGGAAGTCGCACATGGAAAATAATATTAATACTTAAATCTTACTCGAAAGCTTCCAGCTCTTCTTTAACTTGTTTAGGATTGGGAGAACCGGCCCAAACATGGCCGTCACGCTTTTCTCCTATTCGAATCCGCTCGTTTCTTCGACTAAAATAAATTTAGAATGAGTCACATAGATGAACAAGGGGGGGGGGGGTAGGGTGGGGTCCACCCCCCTAGCCTCGAAATTTTGGGGGCCCCCTAGAAAAAAATCCAGGGGGCACCCTCCCCCCAAATTTTTAAATTTTTTACCCCTGACTACACTCTAGATTTTGAAATCTGACCCCCCCTCCCCTCTCGAGAAAATTTTAAGTACTTTTTTATACTAAATTTCTTGTCAAAAACGTGAATTTTGAACACAAATTCATGTTTTTACACCCTTTTTATACCTAAATATCGCCTTTTATTCAATAAAATGTAGTATTATCTTATAAAAAAACTAGGTATTATTAAACATTTAATGGTTTAAAAGTATTTTGTTTCGAAATCGGACCCCACCTGACCCCCCTCTAGGTTTCAAAATCTTCCACCCCGGGTCGACCCCCCCTAGAAAGCTAGAGGGTTCGACCCCCTCAGGGTCCCCCCCCCCTAGATTTTGAAATTTAATTTACCCGGGGTAAACACCCTGTTACCCAGTTTTACCTATCATTACCTAGCTTTTTGACCGTGTTCATATATGATGAGTCGGATATCATATAAAGCTTATTTTCTATATTTTAATTTTTAATATTATACTAAAAAAAATAACGCATTCTTTACAAATACTGTTTTACGGGCGTATAACACTTTTGATTTGCAAACGTCCGCCCTTCTGAACATACATTCCTTCCTCTCTACATGGATCGAACGAACTCTAGAACACAGCAATACAGACCTGTGCACGGTTTGAAAATGCCTCCCCCCGCTTTATTGGAGGATTTGCCCCCCCCCCCCGCAGAAAAAATAAAAAAGTACCCAAAAATTATGACGCCATTTTTTACCTATTATGACGCCATCATTGCGAAATTTTTGCAGTTTTTAGCTTATTTCAATGCATTTTAAGCTATTTTAGACCTATTTTTACATTTTTTCGCTTTTTTGTCCCTTTTTTTCCTTTTCTTTCTTTTTTTCTCTTTTTTGCCCTTTTTCTGTCCCCCCCCTGCTTGCCCCCCCCCGTTTTATTACCCCCCGTTTTAAAAAAGTTGTCCCCCGTAGCCCCCTCGTTTTGGAATTGCCCCCCGTTTAGACCCGGGGGGCAGTACACAGGTCTGGCAAAAGCAAACCCGGCAAAAACATCTGCACTTACCTGGCCATGTAATCTTCTTGTTGAGTGGTACTCCTGTGTTTGTATTTGGAAGTTGCTCGGTCATAATAATAATCCTTATCATCGTCTTCTTTTTTTTTAGAGTTATATCTGTCATTTGGCCATTTTTCCACTTTAACCGCCATTTCTTAAAACCAATTTAAAATTAAAAAAACACTATTATTTTAAATTAAACATGAACGAACTAATCTAACTAATTACAGCACGAGGATTACCACTATAAAACTTTTATAAAAAGCGAATATTTTAGTTCAGTTTTTTTTGTACCTATTGCACGCATAGTATTTATCTGCAAAAAGCGGTACCAAATCGGCGCGACAAATTAACCAGAGCTGAAGAAGTCTTGTCTTGCTTGATTTGATGTTAATTATCTCATCTGTAAAAATTTAGGCTAACTCGGTTTCAATCGATTTTTTTAGTCAACTTTTTTAAAGGTTAAGTTAGTGTTACTACTTAGCCCAAGCAAAGCCTAAAAACAACCCAAACTTTCTTCGCACAACTATTTTTTAAAGTTTAGATTGTTTTTAAGGCTTCGCTTAGGCTTAGGAACGCATAGGCCTAACGTTAATAAAAAAGTCAAGTAAAAAAACCGAGTTACAGTTAGCCAAAATCCACTATACTACTGTCGTGATCACAGGTAGGCAAATAAGATACCAAGCACGTCTTAATAATTGGTCACAAAATTTTAACGGGGAATTAAATATTGAATAAAAAATTATCTAAAAAAGCATATTGTTGCCAAAAATGATAGGTTTTTTTTAATTTTAAAGGCACGTACCCAAGTTTTTTTTTATATGGGAGCGGAGTCTTGAAGTAAATACAATGATGGTGGATGGAAGACTCCGTTGGTACAAGTACTAAACGTGTACCGAAAATCAGTTTGAGAATTCCACCAAAGAAACATAAATAAAAAACATGTTTCTAGGTCAATTCTGACTTTGCGATCTTAATTTTGGGCATTAAAAAGTGATTAAACTACCCTTTAAGAAAATAAATGGTTTTTCATAGACAAAAAATGACCCTTTTTTTAAGGTAAATTTTATGCTGAAGTAAATTTTTTTAATAGTGCTTTAACCAATATTAATGAATACTTGTTAGATTGCCAAGAGTCTGGAGGTTCTAAAATTATTTTTACTTTGTTACTGGTCTTCACCAATTTTGTACAGCAACCGCTTATAAAAATGTATCAAAATTCAGTCGTGAAAAAAAATGAAAAATTAAATAATGGGATAATTTAATAAAAATGCCTCATAATAAGCTCGATTTTTAGGCTTTGCTTAGGCTTAGAAAGAATAAATATGATAAAAAATAAGCTTAAATTAGCTTTTTAAACAAAAACAAATTTGTTGTCCATATTTTTGGTGGTCCATGTGACTATCAAATTTATAATTTTTTTGTAAATTTTTAGATTTTCCGGACTTCCAGCAATTTTAAAACAAAGTTTTTATTTTAATTTAGCGGTTAATTAAAATTTTTTCTTAACAGTAAAAATTGTGTACCCAAAATATTGTCATTTTTGCCTATATTTTACCCTATTATTATCAAAAATCGTGTTTCAATAATTTTTTAAAGTTCAGGTCTTCAGGTGAAAACGAGATCTTCAGGTCAAAAGTGACCTATAAACATGTTTTTATTTAGTATTTGTAGCGTGGAAATCATAGGTGTTTTTGGTTGGGTCTGCTAGGAGGGGGTCCACCCCCAGGTGCAGACCTGTGCATGGTCTGGAAATGCCCCTCCGTTTTATTGGAGGATTTGCCCCCCCCCCGCCAAAAAATGAAAAAGAACTCTAAAATTATGACGCAACTTTGACCTATGGGGGGGGGTGGGTTTTTTTTTTTGTGGTGTGTGTTTTGTTGGGGGTGTGGGGGGTTGGGGGGGGGGTGGTGGGGTTGGGGGGGAGTGGGTTTTGGATGTTAGTTTTTTGGGTTTTTTGTTTTTTTTTTGTTGTGTTTGATTTTTCTTTTTGGTTTTATTTTTTGTTTTTGTTTTTTTTTTTTTGCTGGGTTGCGGGAAGTGTTTAGAGGCGGCAGCGCAAAACGGACGGTCGTTTAAAAAGGACGTTTGTTTTTTAACGGTTCGTTTTTTAACGAATCTGAATTTTATTTTTTTATTTTTATGTACGTAAAGTTTGTAAAAACTAGGTTTATTATAATTATAAATTTGTATAGACTAATTATTGTTATACTTATGAGGAATATACAGGGACGTAGCAGAGTTTCATTTTGGCGCTTCAAAAAAAGAGTGTATTAATTTTTGAAACGTTAGAAAGCAGGGATAACGTAGATAGCTGTATAATACTTGTTTTTGGCCTAATACCTATTATCTATGTTTTTAGCTGTAAAACATGTTTTCTCAGTTAAAAATTACATAAGCACACATTGGCAGAGCTGGATTTAAGAAACAAAAAAAGAATTTAGAGACGTTAGTTTCAGATCCCTTGGCTAAACCGACATCGGAAACAAAGCACATGAGCAGCATCTCGGCTCCACGTCTTCAGGGTACCTACCTATATGAAAAAAAATCCAGCCAATGCTATAGGCGGCAGAAAATTTAGGAGGGGAGAGGTAATAATCCATATGATTGTTTTTTTTTTGCTTTCTGTGTAGTACTTATTACTTATAAAAATTATTGTACTACCTTTGAAATAACATTAGCATCAGGCAACATAAATAAGAGATATATGTATATATACGATAGAAAGTGACGCTGAGCGAAGCGAAGCGGAGAAATTTCCTTGGTTTTTTGGGGTCCATTGGGGTATGAAATTATTTTAAGTTTGGCGCCCCAGCGATTAGCGAGGCGCTGAGAAAATTTTGAATTTTTAGCTCTGAAAACCCCCAATTTTCTATCTGGGACTCATTTCGGGGCGCCCTCCCCCCGCCCATCCACTATCCCCTACTCTCCCTCCTCTCCGACCGTTTCGGGGGGGGCCGCCCCCCCGCCCCCCCCGGCTACGTCCCTGGGAATATACACTTTCTAGCCTGTATATTTTCGGTCGCGCGCACGAAAAAAAGATTTTTATGCCTATCGCACTTAGTAGATAGGGGGGCGGGAACAGCTGTTGGGGGAGGGTCAAAAACCGCCTTCAGGCGGGGGGTCGGTCTGGACCGGGGTTTTGGGGGGAGGGAGGGTCCATGGGCACTAGGGGGAGGGGTACCCCTTGTCCGCCCTCAGGGGGGGGGGCCGGTCCGGGCAGTCCAGGCTGGTCGGACACCTATGACTTTGACCTATGATGATGCCATCATCGCGAATTATTTGCAGTTTTTAGCCTATTTCAATGTATTTTAAGCCATTTTAGACCTATTTTTACCTTATTTTCGCTTTTTTGTCAATTTTTTCCCTTTTCCCTTATTTTTTTCTTTTTTTCTCCTATTTTTCCCTTTTTTTCTTTCCCCCCTGCTGCCCCCCCTGTTTCAAAAAAGTTGCCCTCCCGTGCCCCCCCCACGTTTTAACCCCGGGGGGTGGGGGGGGCAGTGCACAGGTCTGCGGGTGGAAGGCCAAAATTTTTGAGGGGGGGTCCAGGGGGGTCTGGACCCCCCTAGCTTTATAGGGGGGGTTGACCCTGGGTGCGAGATTTCAAATTTAGAGGGGGGTCATGGGGGTCCAATTTTTTAGCAAAATTTTTTTATCTCAATAATTTAAGTGTTTTTAGGTCTAATATTGAATTTTATGTATTAAAACAGCCTATTTAGGCCTACAAAATGTATTTAAACAGTTTTTTACTAAAAAACCGTGTTTTTGATAGTAAATAAAAATATATACTTCCAAATTGGTCGGGAGGGGAGGGGAGGAGGGTCAGCCTCGCTAGGGGGGGATCAGGCCGGACCGCACTTGAGCTTGGGGGGAGGGGGGCCCGAATTTTTTCTAGGGGGGGATCCAAAATTTTGGTTCTAGGGGGGGTGGACCCCATAGGTGTTTTTGGGGGGGGGACAGAGAGGTCCACCCCCCCAGAGCCAAAATTTTGGACCCCCTCCCTAAAAAAAATTCAGGGCCCCCCCCTCCCCCCAAATTCTGAGAAGGGGGGTTTTGCATGGAGTTGAATGTGTCTTGCTATTAGGAGGAATTTAGCCTCTGTGTGAATGATGTTTGTGTTTGTGTCTGTGGTGTGCCCTGTTGCGACCCTGAGAGCTGTGTTTTGTATTGTTTGTAATTTGTTAATTTGTGTGTGTGATGTTGTGGGGCCCCAGATTGTGCTAGCATACTCGATTATTGGTCGAGTGATTGCCTTGTATATGTGTGTGTGTTTCTTTTGGTTTGCCCCACAATGTTGCTGTGAGTGCGTTTATGATTTTGAGTGTTTTGCGTGCTTTGTTGTGTGTATTTGCGATGTGTGTGTTGAATGTAAGCTTGGGGTCAAACGTGAGCCTCAAGATTTTTGGGTTTTTGGTTGTAATGAGTGTTGATTGTTTATTTGTAGTGATAATTGTGTGTTGTACTCTGCAGGGTCTGGTGTGAATAGTGTGGATGTTGTTTTGCTAGCATTTTGTGAGTTGGTTGTTGTCTGTGTCTTTTGACCGTGTTCATCTATGATAACAATATATATATATTTTGGATTACGATCAAACTGGCAAACATTAAATCAGGGTTGCCAGGTCTAAAATGAAAAAAGGGCTATTTTTTGACAAAAAAGGGCAAAAGGGGCTATCAAAATTTTCAAAAAATGCTAAAATTTGAAAAAGGGGCTATTTTTAGAGAAAAAAGGGGCTATTTTTAGAAAACTAACAGTTTTCTTTAAGTGAAAAAATAAAAACACACATATTTAACCATATTTTAATCTATTTAGAGAAGTATTTAAGCAATTAATATGCTTATAACTTTAATATTAATCAATTAAAGCAAATCAAAATCTTTTTATTGAATACCAAAACACTCTTTTTAAATTTAACATTTCAAATTTACACAGCTTTTTTTTGAAGTGTAACTGATTGGTTAAACATTTTAAAATAAACACAAAACAAATAATTTTGGAATAAAGTTAAAATTAAAAAAACTGCTGGGGCTACAAAATTTGCTGAAATTTCAAATTAAAAAAAAGGTTGGCAGTTTAACAGCTGAGACAATAGCAGCTACTCTGCAGATTATAATTTAACACTAAAACATTTTTTTAAATAAGCACAGAACAAAATAGATATTTTTAATAAGGTTAAAATTTAAAAAAAAGCTGCTGAGAAAGCAGAATTTAAAAAAAATTAAATGTAAAAAATTTGGGCAGCATAACAGCTTAGGGCATAAATTTGCATTAAAGATTACGAAGGGTTAAATAACCCTTCCCTCCCCCAAATTCTGGGAAAGCAGGTTAGGTTAAACCATAGGTGGGCAGGGGGTTGGGGTGTTATATATACACCCTCCCCCAAAAAAAAAATCCCGATTATAGCCAACACCCCCCTAAAATTTGGAAATACCCTGGACACCCCTCTAAAATTTGGGGGTCCCAGGAGTAAAAATGCTAAATATAGGTTATTTGGGGTATACCCCAAAAAGATTATGGGACACCCTCACCATCCCAGACCTGTGCACGGTCTGGAAATACCCCCCGCTTTATTGGAGGATTTGCCCCCCCCCCTTTTATTGCCCCCCCCGCCAAAAAATGAAAAAGTACCCTAAAATTATGACGTCATTTTTAACCTATGATGACGCCATCATCGCGAATTTTTTGCAGCTTTTAGCCTATTTCAATGTATTTTAAGCCATTTTAGACCTATTTTTACCTTATTTTCGCTTTTTTGTCCCTTTTTCCCTTTTTTCCCCTTTTTGTCTTTTTTTTCTTTCCCCCCTGCTTGCCCCCTTCCCGTTTCAAAAAATTGCCCCCCGTGCCCCCCCGTTTTGGCCGTGGCGCCCCCCCCCCCCCCGATAAACTACCGGAGAGGCGGCTTGCACAGGTCTGCCATCCATATTTCGAGGTCAGTTTTTCCTCCAAAAAAAATCCGAGAGGCTGCCCACCTATGGGTTAATCCCCCTCTTTTTCCTCCAAAAAAAATCCGAGAGGCTGCCCACCTATGGGTTAATCCCCCTCCTTCACCAATACTAAGATGTGAAGAGAAAAATTTGTCTTTAAAATAACTTCTTTAGTTCCAATTTAACTGTTTCGAAACTTAATTTTTGAGGTCAAAATAAGTGTTTTAAGCAATAAAAAGCTCGAAATGCTATAAAAAGAGTTTTTTGACCTAAAACTAGCGTTTTTTTTTTGCCTTTTTTTAAAATTGAAAAACGATATGAACAGAATGCACTTCAAAAAACGATATGGGTTAAAATGCGTTTCTCAGATTTTAACATCCCCCTCCCTACGAGAAAAAAGTTAGCCTCGTGAGGCTCACGAGGCTGACGCCTCACGAAAATTTTCCGGACGGGGAAAATTTTGTGGTTAATTTTGAGTGGAAAACCCGGACCGGGTGACATGTTCATGTTTATCTTTTTTAATGACAGAAAAAAAGAAAATTACGTTAAAAAAATTCATAATACGTAAATAATGGAATTCAAAGGCCTTTTTTTTAGAAAATTGTATGATTGACGAAAGTTTTTTATTAAAATATCAAGGCAGTGTTGTTTTTAATAAGTACTTTCTTTGCACACAATATAGTAATGAGAATATTTAATGCATCACACACCTACTACACCTGGTATTTAGATAATGATACAACTCCGAAGTGGAAAAATTCCTCTTGAAAATTATATTTTCTTTTGTGCTATTTAATCGCTTCAGATTTCATTTAAGTGTATGCATTTGTGGAAAGATTTTAAAAACTTTCTTTTAGTTTTAAAAACAATAAAAAAATTTTCAGTTCAAAAAATGATTTTATTGGGTTTATTAAAAAATCGTAAAAATTTACAAAAACTTTTTAAAACAAACTGCCTTTTTATGCACAGGTTTTTAAATTAAGAAACGATTTATCCCTGAAAATGTACGTTATATTTTGTTTGAGATTGAAATTTGATAATATTGTTTGTTCAACGCAAATTATTTGATGAGTTTTTAAAAAATCTTAATTTCTTTTAAAAAAAACTTGGATTTGATATGTTTTTTTTTAATTTTTGAATGGTAATATATTGGTGAATTTTTAACAGTTTAGACAATTAAAAGTTCTTTAAGCTGGGCAGGGCTTTTGGAAGTTGTTTACCCGCACCTACCATCCTATTCAAACAAAAAAAAAAAATATTTATTGTTAATAAATAAAAAAACCCCATATAGGGGAGAGAAAAATTGCGCAGAATGGTTTTTTTTTTTTTTTTTCTCTCAGCAAATCCATCCCGCCAAAAATAAAAATTTATATAATGGCGAATTTTTTTTTTTTTTTTTTTTTTTCTTAGGGGGAAAATATTTTAACCCCCCTCCAACGAGGTATAATTTTTTTTTTTTATAAACTAGTGAAAAAATTTATCCCATTTTTCCTAGGGTTAATTAGATTTTTTTCTCCCCTTCTTAAGCACGTAAAAAAAAGTTAACCCGGGGTAAATTTTAACCGCGCGTCAGAATGCGCGCCCAGAATAGGGAATTTTTTTAATTTTGGTTTCACTGAAAAAAATAAATATTATTACAAAAACCCAATCATTTAAAAATTGCACTTTTAAATAGATAATTTTAAATGAGTCCTTATATTTTGTGTTAATACAAGTATTATTTTATTTAGGCCAAATAACAGAACGTCATTGTAATGGCAGAATGAGTCGCACAGTATAAAATACTTCATGGCAGCGCGTTTGTAGGATTTTGGTGTAGTGTAGTAGGATGCAACTGTGTACTGCAGCAGCACTTGGGGTTACAATTGTGTTGATTTTGCGCAGTTTAGAGTTGCTCTGCTATAGCAAGAACAAAATTTTTAGTGTTGAACAAAAAAGCAAACATCTATTTTTTTAGATCAGAGTTGCTCTGCTATAGCAAGAACAACATTTTTAGTGTTGAACAAAAAAGTAAACATTTATTTTTAAGATCCAACATAGAATTCTACTTATAACATTCTGCTTATAACATTCTACTTTAAGAGCAAAAACAACGTTTTAAGAGCAAAAACAACGTTTTTAGAGTTAAACAAAAAAGTAAACATTTATTTTTTAGATCAAACATAGAATTCTACTTATAAAATTCTGTTTATAACATTCCACTTTAACTATAACATAAATCCAAGTTTGAACAACATTTTTATTGTTTTAATAACCAGCTAAACAAAGTGCTCAAAAGACAAAGACTTAAACCCTAACATAAAAATTTGGCATTAATTTCATTACATACCCATTCATAGATGCCAAGAGAAAGGCTAATACCCCTTATCTTTTTAGATATCAAGCTTTTCCATACCCCACTCCCCCAAGATAACAAACTTTTAGATTCCCTCTGAGATAACAACTTTTTCCACTTTTCCAGCTTTAGAGCTCCAGAGCTCTCAAGTAAAGTTTTAAACTCATTAAAAAAGGTATCATTGCTATTATAACAATTTGAGACACTCAAATTATTATGGGGCAGTGTACCTGAAACTAGCATATCTTCACCATAATATGTTTTGTATACCTCCCTAAAAATAAAATTTTTTTCGCTAGAGTTGCCACTGAAAAAAACAGTTAATTTGTAACAACAGATTAAATTTTTATATGGTTTTACATTTAATTGCACTAAAATATAGATATTATTATTTATATTTGAATATAAAACTAGCATTGAAAAATGTTATCAAATAGAACAGAAAAAATTCAGCTATTTTATTCAAGAAAGTAGTAGATAATATGGAGGAGTCGGATTAAA
>JASAMX010032422.1:0-22413 GCA_030248175.1 Microlaimidae sp. YZB2_3 | reverse complement strand
TTCTTCGTTCAGTTACGTATTGCTCAACGGTTAACCGCGCAGTGACTTAACCCATTTAATATAAGGGAAAGAGCGCTCCGCGCTCTTCCCTGATTAGTTTTGATGCATTATGTCTTGTGCACTAGTGCAAGCAGGTACTATTATGCATTGCGCATAGTGCATCGTCCATTGTGCGTACATAGGTGTAAACGGGCCTTAAATTTTCAGAAAAATTAACGTATGTAGGATAATTTGCATTTAAAAAAATTACATCATTCCAGGAATTGCGATTTAGGATTCTTGGAGCCGAGGGAATTTGAAGCTGAGCAGTTTTAGAGCTAAAAATGTTTTTAAAGTTTTTTTGCAGCTCTAAGCTCCTTACTTACGCCTCCAAGGGCCGCGTACCGTTTTATGTTCAGCAAACATTTCTAACAATATATTATCTGCTTTTTTTCAATTTCACTTCAAAAGTTTTTTTATGAGTTTTGTCATGATGAAGATCATAAAAATATATTTGATTAAAAATTGTGTTGATTGAAATTCTAACAAAGTAGTGAAAAACTACAAAGTAGTGATATTATTATTCTCCAATATCACGCTCTGGAGCTTCGCCCTTATAAAGTACAATGAGCCCCGCATCTTAAATGAGAATTTCAAAGCTGAATAAAGCTCAAAGTATGTTTTAAATTTTTTTATCCGAATTTTAGGCTATTTTTATTATTTTTATATAAGTTTAAAAAGAAGTTTAAATTAAAACACGTTTGACAAAATATTCTGTTGCTTAACTTTTAAAATATTCATTAAATGAGTGATTTTAAAAAAGGCCGTAGTTTTGAAACTCGAAGCATCACTACTACCGAGTCATTTTAAACCGCTTTTAAAATAAAATTAATTTAATGTCAAATTATTATATTTTTAGGATTTATTTCATCAAAATTTTATAAACATAAAATGAAAATTACATATAACTGCGCAGTTTTTTTTTCGCTTGACGACTGTGTTTTACATTTAAGGTTGCCATAATCATGGGTGGCGCGGGAGCGCGACGGTGCGATTTAGCCCCGTGGCGCCGCGCCAACCATTATTAGAGAACGTGGGTAAATTTTGAAATTCAGAACCTTCTTCTTCTTCTTCTTCTCATTATTATTATTATTATTATTCCAACGCTCCATCCTTAAAAGCGATATTCCTCATTCGTTATTGGTTGATCAAAAATAAACATGGGCTCATAAGAAAGAAGAAGGAATTACGCAACTTTCTTAGGAAGCACTTTTTTGATTTAGGTCCTTGTTATCGATTTATTGATCAAAATAAAAAATTTGAAAAATAGACAAATAAAAACTCCCAACCAAACAATAACAGCCTTTTGGCAACAATAAGGATTGTACAGAGCAGACAACCAACATCCCCTCATAAAACCGCACAAAAAAAGCAGACGGGTTTTAATTGGTGGCAGAAACGGAACCAAATCCCAGCGCCATCTGCTTCAACCGCGCGGAAATCGGCCAAAACAACAAAGTGCTTTTTTTAATTCTTGCATTACTAATGACAAAATTAATTCAAAGTTTTATTTATTAAAAAATAATAATAAGCGTCGGTGGCGCGGGAGTGCCACGCGCCGGTAGGTAATCATCGGTGGTCCGGGGGTGCCACACTGCAATTTAACCCACCGCACCGCACCAACTATACTTAGAGAACGTGGTAAATTTTGTAATTCATTTCATCATCTTCTTCTTATTATTATTTTTACTGTAGAACTATAATTGCAATCATTGGCGTACGGCATCGCACCAACTATATTTAGAGAACGTAGGTAAACTTTGTCTGGAGCGCCACTGCACCGCACTAACTATAATTAAACAACGTGGGTAAATTTTGTAATTTAAATTCATAATCTTCTTCTTATTATTTTTTATTTAAAAAAGTATATCTCGGCAACGGAATGATTATAAACATATGTCATTGCGCAGCTAAAACTATAGTTTATTAGGCTATTTTTTTAATTTAATTCAAAAAAAGTCGTAGACTAGCTTTGAAAAATGCTCTAAGAATAGAGCAGGAAAAAGGGGCGATTTTTCCCCGGGCGTATGTTTAGACAGAAAAGATGTGGACTAGTCTGAGATGGACATTATGTGGACTATAGAAAATTTGCATTTGGTTTGGGCAGTTGCTCACTAAATAAAAATTTCTACCATACGATAATGATTTGTTTATACATTGATCTAATCACACAGCACTGTTGCATTTTTTTAGTTTGATGAAATGTCAATTGAAAAAATTATACTCACAGCAATCTTTGACAAGCGCGAAATCGCCACTTTTTCAAATTTATAGCTGTTTCTTACACATACAAATATAACCTTCAAATTGAAAAAGTGGCGATTTCGCGCTTGTCAAAGATTGCTGTGAGTATAATTTTTTCAATTGACATTTCATCAAACTAAAAAAAATGCAACAGTGCTGTGTGATTAGATCAATGTATAAACAAATCATTATCTTATGGTAGACATTTTTATTTAGTGAGCAACTGCCCAAACCAAATGCAAATTTTCTATAGTCCACATAATGTCCATCTCAGACTAGTCCACATCTTTTCTGTCTAAGCATACGCCCGGGGAAAAATCGCCCCTTTTTCCTGCTCTATTCTTAGGGCATTTTTCAAGGCTAGTGTTATTATTAAAGCGATTTTAAATTTTTAAAAGTAAAACTTAGAATTTAGGCGGTCTACATCCATGCCACTTTAACGGCTGACTACAAAATAAAAGTAGGCAGTGGATGGTTTTCAAAATCAGTTTCCGGTTCACTCGATGTAAATGCTTACGCTAGTTTTACACAAAACGTTGCTATCACTCAAAGTGGTGGTAAACCCCATCTCGTGTCACGTAAGCTTTTAAAATAATATATTTTTGTAATTCACATTTTGTTTATTTTATAATTAATTTAATTGTTTATTTTTTTACTGTGTGAAAATTATTTGTGGTTTATTTTGGTAAAAAAAAAACTTGAATAAGTCCATTAGCAATCAGTGATTTTAACTATCATAATGTTTGTTAGAAGGTTTTGGATTTGTTTTGTCCTAACTTTTTTTCAATCCCATTTTTTATTAAAATTCAAAAAATCATTTTAATATAATATCGGTAGATCTCAGAAAAGTGTGGAAGGTACCCAACTATTGACTTAAATTATTTGTTGATAAGTAAAATACATTTTTATTATTTGTCTGGCGTTTGCGTTTTTACATCTGACATACGGTCTGGCCTGGAAAGTGTGTTCGCAACTACCTAATGAATTTTATGGATTGTTAAATTATTATTGAACTGACAGTGAAATTCTTTCATTCATACTTTTCAAACATTGAAAATTTCACAAATATTTTTAGATAAATACAATTTAAAATTTTTCAATTACACATTTTTAAAACTACTTAATGCGCCTGTCAAATTTCGTAATATTTTTAAAACTTATATTTGTAATTTTGTTTTTAAAAATATTAACGATTTTGTAGTTTACCACAGAATCCGACAATACTATTCTAATATCTTGTCACTCAGTTAGAGTATGAATAATAAAAAAAGGTCATTTTTCACAATTGGTATAGCAAGTCTTTCTATGGAGAATCACGACGGCTAATTCAATGTACACAAAGGTCTCAAGAAGAATTGAAAATAATTTGTATAAGATCGGAAAAAAATGAAAAAGAAATAAATATTTGCTACCAGCTGTTTTTATAGAATAAAAGTTTTCTGTTTAATTGTTATTTTCGTGTATTATGATCTTGTTTTCTTTCGTTAACCAAAGTCATATACCAATTATTTTTAAATCTTTTCAAGACCTTTGTGTACATTGAATTAACTGTCGTGATTCTCCATTGTAATTTTTATTTTTATAAGTACTACATTTAAAAAAGACTTGAAATAAATTGAAATTTATTAAGATTATTTGTAATACATTAGCAAGATAAAAAAAATCTACATTTTTCTAATTATTTAAAATGGTAAATGACAAGAAGGAAGGCACTCCAGGGGGACCCCAGGTATAATTTTACAATATTCAAAAGTATTTTCTCGAAATAACCACTTTTTGTTTAAATTCAGCTTTTGGCTGGGGTCTTTCGCTCCGCACCCATAAAAGGTAATACCTGGCGGATCCTTGAGCGATTGCCTTTAGAGCTGACTTTTTGTTTACAATCTATAACAAAAACATTAAAATTTAAAAATAAAAATTCCCGCTTATTCTATATTATGTTGATACTTTTAATAAAAGTTTTTAATAAGAAAAGGTATAAAAAGTTTTTATAAATAAACTACCAGAAGAAATCCCATAAGTAAATCACAAGCTTTTTGCCGATGATGTCAAAATATATCATAATTCGTAAATCAGACGAGGATATTTTTTTGTTACAATCTTCTGTTAATTCATATAAGAAGTAAAAATGGAAATTTGCCTATTTTTATTAATAAACAACCGCTAATAATAAAAAAGTCCTTGATCTGGGTGTATTAATTTCTGATATGCTCAAACTAACCGCTCAATGTAATTATGCTCAAAAAGCATATCAAACTTTCAACGCAAAAAATTTCAATTAAAAAATGTTAACTTTTTCTTAGCAGCGTATTTTTCTTTCTTGCGTGCAAATCTTAAATATTGAAACCTTTAGTATGGTCACAACACAATATCTGTGCAAGAATATTGATTTCGTTGAGAAGGTAAAACGTAACTTTACAATACACTTGTTTGCTATGTGTGATCTTCACCAAAACTTTAATTACATTCAATGACTACAATTTTGTCATACACACTATCACTATAAGTTTATATTTAATAACTTTGGTTTAGTCGACAAAATATTCCACAAGTCGAAGCAAGTGAATTTCAAGGCTGGTTAAAAACATCAATCAGCGCAGGGTTAAAGGTGTCCACCGAATTTTGACGCTATAAAATTATCTTAAGTTAATGAGAAGCGCAGGGCAAAAAATTAAATACCCAATTAATGCGGCTCCCTAACGACCTTCTTTTTAGCTCATAACGCTTCCGCATTTGAGGTTACTTAAAAATCACAATATTTTTTAAAAGTTATTCATGTTGGGCTGTTTTTATATAATTTTATATTAGATAATGTTTAGAAAGATGTTCGGCTGATGTGAGTAGTTTGTCCATTACATTTCATGGAGGTGTGATTTCGGACATTTTGGACCTGTTTAAAAGCATCATTGAAAAATATGTAAAAACACAAATTAATGAAATATTATGTAAAGAGGTATCTCTGTTTTTTGTGTTTATTTGTTTTTTTTAATTGTTAATTTAGATTATTAATGTTTGCTTACTGCATCAGTACTGAAATTTAAAAAATAATGAACTATTAGTCAACTATGTAATGTTTGCTTATTGTGTACCGAAATGAAATTTTTAAAACTTTGGAAGTGACAAAACATCAGCTGAAAAATCTAGTTTTTGTGCTATAAAAACAGTTATTATTACGCAAAAAATAAGAATATTATTTTTTTTGCCATTTTTAAGAAAGAAGTAGCCCATGTAAATCATACGGTTGTAAAAAAATACTATGCTCAATAAGCTATAGTTTTTAAAAGTAAAGAAATAAAGCTAGCTTCAAATACATCTTGTTAGTTGGATTGGTAATTAAAACCAATTTTAATTATAATAATTAATTATTTTATTGTCCATAATTATTTTATTGTCCATAATTAATTTATTGTCCAACATGGTCAAGTTGTTTGTGTGTATGTTAAAATCTGTTTTTTAGTCAAAAATTCTTATGTCCATGATATAAAATCTGCACCCCAAAACACACAGATCAACTGTTTTTAAACTGTTTATAGCCAAAAAACTAACAGTACATCACTGTGGTGCATGATTTAGAGTAATTTTTTCCAAAGATGTTGTTTTAATTTGAAATCTGACCATAATTTAAAATTTTTACAATTAAAAACCCGACAACACCTTTTTTTCAGCTGTATTGGCGATAAAAAATTATTGTTGATCAGGAAGTTGTCTATGTGAACGTAACAGTTAATGGTTTAATTTTCAACATAACATGATATTTTTGTAATCCAATGACTAATATCCACACAAAAAATTTTAAGCCAATTCAAAGAAAAAAAATTTCTGAAGTAGTTTATTCTTAAGGCTCCTTTAGTGGGAATGGAATGCCAGTGTAAATATGCTCATGAGATTCTATGGTTTTCCATTGACTGATATGTCTTATCCATATTTTAAGCAAGTTTGGAAAGAAACAAATAGTTAAAGTGGCAAAATCTAAAGGCTTCTTTTGCGAAAATAAATTGTCTAGTATAAAAATATCCATTTTAATGTTCTAAAAATTTTAAACAAAACATCTTAGGGTTTTATCGGGACTATAAGCTTTCCAATGATACCTCGTTTAACTGAATCTGTTTTATAGTTAGGGAAGATGGTCCTGAGCTCTTTAATAAAAATGTGCTGTTGAGCATAAACATTTTCATCTTGATCTTTTTAAAAAAACATGGTATTCTGGCTTTCTCTTGACTAATAACTTTTGCCAATAAATTTAGAGGAGCACTGTCACAAACCAAAATCCTATGGACTATTTCTTTATTGTGTGGTTTCTCCCCGGGGATGTGACTTCTCTTAACTATGGACAGGAGCTGAATTTCAACAATTTTCGCCTCTGCGGCTAAAACTGAGTATAAAAATACTTGATTAAATAAAAATACCTCATTAAAAACATTTGAGAAATATAGAACATAAAACGCTAAATGTAACAAGTTTAAAAAATCCAAGAATTTTACTTTATTTTATTTAGAAAAATGAGTTCTTGACATATTTTATTGTTTTTCTGGACCTGTTTGCGAGGTTGTTTCTATTGGCACCTTGCACTGAAACTCGGTTTGTACATGAAGTATGCAATATAGATAAGAGTAACCATAATGGATAATTACCGTATCTCCTACTTATCTTTCGTAGTATGCAGATCAACCGATCGAAATTTCGCGCGCTTTCGAGGGTTGATCTGCATACTACAAAAGATAAGTAGGAGATACGGTAATTATCCATTATGGTGACTCGCTATGTTTATTGCATACTTCATGTATAAACCGAGTTCCAGTGGGAGGTGCCTATATACATAGGGTAACTGACTTAATTTCGGCCACCTTTTTTTATTCTTTTGAATAAGTTTTTTTTTTCTGGTTTTTCCAATCGACCCAAGATTTGGACTAAAAATCAAACGATAGCTATTTTTGTTATTCCAGGGCAAAATTTTAAAATTTCTAAGGATCAGTGGAAGTTTAAAGTCTTTTTTTATAGTGGCCAAAATTAAGGCGCGAGCCATTAACTTCGGCCACCTAGAAAAAACTTGCTATAACTATTGCCAATACGAACAATAGAATTTTTTAAAAGTTGAAAACTTATCTTTATATATTGTTCTTAGTACATATAACTTAATTTTTTCCCGTTTGCAAACTGTAATAGTTATTAGCAAGACTTTAAATAATTATGTCAAAACCTTAAAAAAACAAGTTTTAATAACATGTATTTTTTGTTGAATTTTTATTGGGTTAAAAAAACGTCAAAAAAAGTCGAACGAGCAAAAATCATCCTTTTAAAATACGGTAGTACGATGATATTTGAAAATGGCAAAAAACGGCAGGTTCTTTCACTTAGATTTTAAGGTGGCCGAAATTAACGGAATCTTAAAATGCGCAGTTAGTTAAATGCATTGCAAAATGATTTTGAAGAAAATATCAAAACATGAAAATTAACAATTTTAAGCCTTAAATAAAATTTATTTTAAGGTTATATAGTAATTCGTTCTAAATTTGATGCAGTTTAAAAACAAAGAAAAAAATTAAGAAAATCACAAAAAAATCACTTTTTGTCTGAAAATGTTGATAATGCAGAATAACACAAATATAAAACTTTTGCAAAAACACTTAATTCAACATTCATACAGTTACTTTTGTACTAGTTTTTTTGTGCTTTAAAAATAAGCCAATTTTCTAACACCCTAAATTGGTGGCCGAAATTAAGGCCTGGCCGAAATTAAGTCAGATACCCTATTCATTATTTACGCAAAGAACCTCTGTATCTAGATAGCGCAGTGGTTAGAGCTTTTGCTTATCAAAAGAAAGCTATGAAGTTCGAGTCCTGCGAAGTCTTTGTTGTTTTTTTTTTGAAGTTTTGACAGCAAACTTGCATTTTATTAAAATTTTAAATTAAAGTTAAATTTAATAAAAAAATTTAATATTTTTGATACAATTTTTATAAAAAAATTGACTGATTATTGTAAATAAAAAAATAATAAAAACAAATATATCATTGTTTGCACTGAAATTTTTATGTTGCTTTTTTGCTTTTTGCATAAATATATTCAATACATTTTGATGATAAAACAAATAATTTAGTTGTTTTTTTTAATTCAATCAAATTTACAGCTTTTGAAGAGATTAAAATCACAAATGATTAAGTAATATCAAACTTCAAAATAATTATTTTTTTATTTTTTTGGAATAGATTTATTCTGGTAAATAGAATGTATTGCGTCAAACTAAAGGTCCTGTTGCATTTAGCGTTTCATATTAAAATTTTCTTAGTCGATTTTAGCAAGATTATATATTTTTAAACACGGTTTTAGCCGTGTTATTAAAATTTAGTTTGTTAGCCCACACATCCCCGCGGCACAAACACACACAATAAAGAAATAGTGGATATCGGCCGAAACACATTACTCCTTTATTACTGAACCGATCAAACTAAAATTTAAAAATGCTGTAGCCTTGTTCCTTTAAGCTAATTCAGAGACAATAAATTTTTAACGTCCAAAATCCATCCTTTGGTGAAAATTCGTTGTCCACAAAAAATGACCATGCAAATTTTTTTCTTCAAAGTTTAACCCTCTTACGACATACAATACCTCATTTAGCTTAATCCGTTTTGTGGTTGAGGAGGAGTTAAAAAACACAAACAGTTATTACGTCTATTTACATAAAATTGATTAGTGATTTGTTTTTTTTTTAATTTTTGTATTTTAAAAATTTTCAAATAAAAAATTAGAAATACCCTACAAATTAATCATATGTAGGGTAACTGACTTAATTTCGGCCACCTTTTTTATTTTTTGGATAAGTTTTTTTTGGTTTTTCCAATCGACCCAAAATTTGGTCTAAAAATCAAACGATAGCATTTTTGTTATTCCAGTGCAAAATTTTAAAATTTCTGTTACACTTAAAGATCAGTGGAGGTTTAAAGTTTGGTTTTTATAGTGGCCGAAATTAAGGCGCGAGCCATTAACTTCGGCCACCTAGAAAAAATTGGCTGTAACTATTGCCAAAACGAACAACAAAAGTTTTTAAAGGTTTCAAATTTATACTTAGGTATTGTTCTTGGTACATATAACTTAATTTTTTCCCGTTTGCAAACTTTTATAGTTATTAGCAAGACTTTAAATAATTATGTCAAAACCTTAAAAAAACATGTTTTAATAACCTGTATTTTTTTGTTGAATTTTTATTTTTGGCTTAAAAACGTCAAAAAAAGTTAAACGAGCAAGAAAAATTCTTTATAAATACCGTAGTACGATGATATATAAAAAAAGCAAAAAACTGTAGGTTTTTTCACCTAAATTTTAAGGTGGCCGAAATTAATGGAATCTTAAAATGTGCATTTAGTTAAACGCATTGCAAAGATATTTTGAAGAAAATATCAAAACATGAAAATTAACCATTTTGAGCTTTAAATAGAAGTTATTTTATGGTTATATAGTGCTTTGTTCTAAATTTGATGCAGTTTAAACACTAATCAAAAATCCTGAAATTTACAAAAAAATCACTTTTTGTATGAAAATGTTGATAATGCAGAATAACTTAATGCAGAAAAACACTTTATTCAACATTCATCCAGTTACTTTTGTGCTAGTTCATTTGTGTTTTAAAAATAAGCCAATTTTCTAACACCATAAATTGGTGGCCGAAATTAAGGCGTGGTCGAAATTAAGTCAGTTACCCTATTTATAGTAATATGAAGACAATGCTAAATTTATAGCACCAATTTAATTAAAACTCTTTAAAAAGAACTTGGTTCCTTGGTAGAACTTAATTTAAAATTTTGAAGGTTTCCTTACATTTAGCAATGTTTGACCCATTTCAAATTAATAGAAATGCACTTCGTGACCATGAGTGCTCGGTAAAAAGGTCCTTTTTTAAATCAAATCTCTTCATCGCCCTCAATAAACTACTCAGTTAATACTGGACCGATTCGGCTAAAGATTGCAAATGTAGCTTTGGTGCCAAGAAGCCCAAATATAAAATTGTAAAATAGATAGTTTTTGTATTAATTAAAGGATTTGTTAGTTCTGGGGGACAAAAAATTGATTACTAAAAATTCTTTTTTGCGTGTAACGGTTTTGTTAGCTTACTCAGAACTCATTGGTGTGACATTAGGAACCACTCTTTGCATTGTGTGAATCTTAAGAAATTTATCTAAAAATCGAAAATATGGATCTCTTTTTGTCATATTTTTTCGTCATGATTTTGATTCTGAATAAGTACTAAACATATGTTAACAGGATAATTTTAAAATTTCTTAATTTATGCCAGGTAACTTCTTTGATAAATTCTGATGCTAACAACTTATTAAACGGTATTCCTACTAGCATTGATATTGGTTTCGGTTTCAATATCGATTACTCCCTAACTGGAAATCCTGTGGTTGAAAGTTCTTCAGATGCCTTGATTCCGATGAGAGGTAATATAGTCATTTGTTATGGTTTTTAATGTTTCTGTTGCCTTTTTTCCATTATAACGTCAGCATGCATGTGAAATAATGCTTTAATTTATTTATAATCATTGACAAACCTTCGATTGGATAGCTTGTGTATAAGTAACTAACTCCCTAACTATTACTTCCTAACTGGAAATCCTGTGGTTCAAAGTTCTTCAGATGCCTTGATTCCGATGAGAGGTAATATAGTCATTTGTTATGGTTTTTAATGTTTCTGTTGGGTTTTTGCCACTATAACGTCAGCATATGTGAAATAATGCTTTAATTTATTTATAATCATCGACAAACCTTTGATTGGACAGTTTGTGTATTGGACAAACCTGTGGTGTTTTGTATCGCTAATTACAATATCAATTCAAAGTTTACAAATGATCCGGGTAAAATTGTCTTTTTTCCCGATTGTTTTTTTAAGTTAGTTAAGTTTATTGTAAACCTATCTAAGATTAATTAATTGATTAAAGGATCGAAGAGACAAAATTGATTTATATGAGTGCTTTAAAATTATACATTGCTTAAACAATTTGCAAACCAATGATTTTTTTAAGTTTAACCTGCAGCCCACCCGTGGTCATCCATTTAAATTGGCAATGGAAGACTGCCGAAATAATGCAAGGAAATTTTCTTTTGCAAATAGGGTTGTTACACCTTGGAACAATCTACTCCCATCTCAAGTAACTGTCGA
The DNA here is from genome assembly GCA_030248175.1 of Microlaimidae sp. YZB2_3. Lineage (NCBI taxonomy): Eukaryota > Metazoa > Nematoda > Chromadorea > Desmodorida > Microlaimidae > Microlaimidae sp. YZB2_3. Next base: position 10,979 of record JASAMX010032422.1, on the reverse strand, counting down.
TTCTTTGGATGCATTCAAGAAGAGTTTTGGAACTGACTTAAATAAGCGCTCTTTTTGAGCCTTTAAAGTCATATCAGATAGCTATGTTCATTGATAATTAGTTACAATTGTGATTCATATTGGCGGCAATTAAGTCGCAGATTTGATGTTGTTGATGATTTTTTTTTTAAAATTTCTACTTGTTTCTATAGTCTATACAAAAATGATGCGGACTGGCGACAAAACTCGAACTTTGAAATGTTATATATCCATAACGGAAGTTAGAATATGTGCGGGACATATAGCTTAGACTCTTGGCTATCTTTTAAAAGGTTAGGAAAAAATGTTTTCCGATTACGTCATCACTGCAGCCGATGCGGTGAAAAAAACATGGTCTCAAAAGCAAAACTTTTTTATTAGTAAGAGACAAGAAACGCCGCTTGGTATGCTGTTAAAACATACTTTTCTGAGTTTTTCTGAAAGTTTGAGCGAAATCGGCTCGCTCAAATTTTTTTTAATGCCTTGAATGCGCGCGGTTTTCGCGATTATTCGCGAATTTTTGCTACGCTAATACACTGTCCCAATTATTTATTTTTTTAATATATAACAATATGATCAATATCGTACACATTTTGAGCAGGAAGCAAAACAAAATAAATAATTTGGACAGTGTATTAGCGTGACGAAAATTCGGAAAAACCGCGAAAACAGCACGCATTCAACACATTATAAAAAAAATTTGAGCGAGCCGATTTCGCTCAAGCTCAAGCTTATCGTTGTGTGCTGTGTAATTCTTTTATGATAACTTTAATGAATACGGGAACTGACTTAAATTCGGTTAGCCTTAATTTCGGCCACTGCCTGTTATTTTCGCTATGTGCATTGCATAGTAATAAAAATAACTGGGTATGGCTAGATACATAACATTACCATCTATTCAGCTATATGCAGGTTATTTTATAATTTTGCGCATGTAAAAAAACAGCTGGCGGCCGAAATTAAGGTTGTCCGAATTTAAGTCAGTTCTCCTACTTATAAATTTTTCAAGTTCAATGCTTTTTAAATTCAAGTACCTTTGAAGGTTTTAAAAATAAGTTTCTATTAGGTTAAATGCAAAAATACAGATTATTTTTAAACCAAAAAGTGTAATTTAATTTAATACTTTTTATACTCACATTAAAGCATAAATTTCATATTGTTTTTAAATTTTCAAGATTTACACAGAACACACCTTAAGGCCATTGCCACTTGTTCTTTGGGGGAAAAGAAATAATTTCTGTTTGTCATATGAGTCAATTCCGGTCTAATTAAATCTACAATATAGTTGAAGGGATCCTTGGAAAAACGAAACCGCTGTCTAAACTCTTTTTCGGTAAAAAATTCGAGCGGATTAACATGTGTCCGGAATAGCCTTTCTTTTCTACTGAAGTTATTTAGATTAAAACGATTGAAATTTACATGTACAAAAGCCATGATTTCAAATAAAACAATTTTTTTATATTTCCTTAAATGCTAAGGTACCTCTCGATATACCTTGGATTTTAAGGAAAAACTTAAGGAAATTATTTAACTGAAAATTTTATGCAACCCACTTAAGTAAAATACGCTTTTTGATTGTCCTTAACTAAAACCTTAAGGAAAAACTTATCCTTAAAACTTTTATGCAACCGAGCCCAGGTTTTTTTCACCGCATCGGTTGTAGTGATGACGTCATCAAAAAACATTTTTTCCTAACATTTTCAAAAGATAGCCAAGAGTCTAAGCTATGCTCCCATATATGTACCGCATATATTCTAACCTGCGTTATGGATATATAAGATTTCAAAGTTCGAATTTTGTCGCCAGTCCGCATCATTTTTGTATGGACTATAATTGCATATTATTACTCATTGACTTTCATTTAGAATTTAGGTTTATTCAGCGTCGTATTTTGAAACATGAACACAAAAAGTTGTTACACCGACAAACCAAGTTTAGAGTGCACAGCTTTTCAATCGTATTATGTCTAGGCAACAAGTGAATGACTAGTACATTCCACATCTTGCTCCTCAGAAATAACCCTACTAACAAACTAGGCATGGCTCATGTGGTATAGCAATGAATGTGTAAATATAACGAAGTCCAATAAAGCGCTCTAAATTCAAAAAATTTTCTGACGGATTCAAATTTTCTGCTGACGTTAAAAAAGTTAAGGAGTGGTATAATTTCACACCAACCCTTGCCTATCTTTGATGTTTCACATCTGACTGCATTCCTCTGCCAAGAACCTGAGTTTTTTTTAACTGCATTTCAATAATCTTTGAGAAATTCCTATAGGTACCGGTTTCTTAATAGTTCAAACCTAGTCAATTGGGAGTTGGATTACTGCAGCCCGCACAGAAGTTTACTACGTAATTCTTATGAATGCATCCCTCCGCCCAGGAAATAACCTGACATTTTTACTGGGTTTTAATTAGCTTTCACAATTTTTTGAAGCATTGGTACTCTATATCGTGTAAGTGGATTGGGTGGAGAAACCCCATTGACATTGATATTTACTATATTCATTATATGATTGCATCCCTCCGCCAAGAAAATAACCTGATTTTTTTAATGCGTTTCTATATTATTTTTGAGAAAATCCTTCTGGTCTATTCATAATTTAATACAACCTAGTAAACTATGTGTTTTGTAATGTTTTCTTTTGTGTTTTAAAAATAAGCCAATTTTCTAACACCCGAAATTGGTGGCCAAAATTAAGGCCTGGCCGAAATTAAGTCAGATACTCTAAACTAAATTTATTCTAGTTTTACTCTTTTTAGAACTTTTATTATTTTATGAAACAGAATTCTGGGAGTTGCGAAAAAATTTTGGTTCGCGTTTATATGATAACCACCATTTAAGAATTTTTATTATATGCATATTACTGCCAAAACTTGCTATGGTACACCAGCTGGTACGGGGTCTTTAGAGCCACAAGCAGAGAACTTAGAGTCATCAGAAATTTTTGGGAACTTGGAGGCGCGAGCTCCAAGTTTCTCACTTATGGCTCCAAAATCCCCACTTACGGCAACAAGTTTCCCACTTATGGCTCCAAGTTCTCCACTTACGGGTCCAAGTTCCCCACTTACGGCTCCAAAATCCCCACTTACGGCTCCAAGTTCCCCACTTACGGCTTCAAGTTCCCCACTTACGGCTCCAAGTTCCCTACTTATGGCTCCAAGTTCCCCACTTACGGCTCCAAATTCTCCACTTACAGCTCCAAGTTCCCCACTTACGGCTCCAAGTGTCCCACTTACGGCTCCAAGTTTCCCACTTATGGCTCCAAGTTCTCCATTTATGGCTCCAAGTTCCCCACTTACGGCTCCAAATTCCCCACTTACGGCTCCAAGTTCTCCACTTACGGCTCAAGGTTCTCCACTTACGGCTCCAGGTTCTCCACTTACGGCTCCAAAATCCCCACTTATGGCTCCAAGTTCCCCACTTACGGCTCCAAGTTTTCCACTTACGGCTCCAAGTTCCCCACTTACGGCTCCAAGTTCTTGACTTACGGCTCCAAGTTTCCCACCTACGGCTACGGCTCCAAGTTCCCCACTTACAGCTCTAAGTTCCCCACTTACGGCTCCAAGTTCCCCACTTACGGCTCCAAGTTTTCCACTTACGGCTCCAAGTTCCCCACTTACGGCTCCAAGTTCTCGACTTACGGCTCCAAGTTTCCCACCTACGGCTACGGCTCCAAGTTCCCCACTTACGGCTCTAAGTTCCCCACTTACGGCTCCAAGTTCCCCACTTACGGCTCCAGGTTCTCCAGTTACGGCTCCAAGTTCCCCACTTACGGCTTTAAGTTCCCCACTTACGGCTCCAAGTTCCCTACTTATGGCTCCAAGTTCCCCACTTACGGCTCCAAATTCTCCACTTACAGCTCCAAGTTCCCCACTTACGGCTCCAAGTGTCCCACTTACGGCTCCAAGTTTCCCACTTATGGCTCCAAGTTCTCCATTTATGGCTCCAAGTTCCCCACTTACGGCTCCAAATTCCCCACTTACGGCTCCAAGTTCTCCACCTACAGCTCAAGGTTCTCCACTTCCGGCTCCAGGTTCTCCACTTACGGCTCCAAAATCCCCACTTATGGCTCCAAGTTCCCCACTTACGGCTCCAAGTTCTCGACTTACGGCTCCAAGTTTCCCACCTACGGCTACGGCTCCAAGTTCCCCACTTACGGCTCTAAGTTCCCCACTTACGGCTCCAAGTTCCCCACTTACGGCTCCAGGTTCTCCAGTTACAGCTCCAAAATCCCCACTTACAGCTCCAAGTTCCCCACTTATGGGTCCAAGTTCCCCACTTACGGCTCCAAAATCCCCACTTACGGCTCCAAGTTCCCCACTTACGGCTTCAAGTTCCCCACTTACGGCTCCAAGTTCTCCACTTACGGCTCCAAGTTTCTCACTTACGGCTCCAAAATCCCTATTTACGGCTCCAAGTTCTCCACTTACAGCTCCAAGTTCCCCACTTACGGCTCCAAGTGTCCCACTTATGGCTCCAAGTTCCCCACTTATGGCTCCAAGTTCTCGACTTATGGCTCCAAGTTCCCCATTTACGGCTCCAAGTTCAATATTTTTGGCTCCAAGTTCCCCAAGCTCCATTGACCCTAAATCTACCATCTGACCATAAGAGATACAATTTACTAACTAAAACTATGTTCAAAATTACAGTTTAATTCGGACACATAAAAAGTTGGATTAAGCAATGTTGTACATAAATCACTCAGGTTAATTTTTAGGTGGACAAAACCATTTACAGAGGAATTTATTAGATAGAACTGTCATTTAGAAATTTGTTTAAAATGTAGTTGGTGCTCTGGAGGGCCGTTTTTGATAAAAATAATTTTTGAAACATATAGTGTGTGTAATAAAAAGGATTATGTTAATTTACTTTTTAGGACTTGTATGGTTTACTGGCCATCATGATGACAGTCAAATTCCGCAAGCTCAACCGTTCAGCTCTGTACAACAATCGCAACAAATGCTTTGCATAAAGCTAGACGCAGTTGAAGTTTTGGGCTCCTTGGGTTATGCTGCTCAAACATCAGGTATGAGTTTTCGTTTTATGGTAATTAATTAGGAATAACATTGGAACAAAATAAAATGGTACATGAATGTATGGTGCTCTGGAAACTTATAGAAATATAGCGTGTTTGGTAGAAAAATGATAGGGACTGAACAAAATTTTTAAGTGAGCATACATGTATGTATGCTCACTTAAACAAAAACAAAAACAAATTATACCAATTTTTTACCAATTTTTTGTGAAATCTCACAAAAAATTTTATTTATTGTCTAGCTTTAGCCTTATTTATCCACTTTATAAATATCTTGTAAATCAACTCTAAAACCATTAGCACGCTTTCTTTAAACCGGTCCCCAGAGTTTTTTTCGTCTAAAAAGTGCTGCGAATCCGCAAAATTGATTCCGCGCCAGTCCTCTCCTGTGTTAAAGTCCGCGTCGGAAACGGGGCGGACGCGGAGTTTAACACACTGCAGCACTGACGCGGAATCCCTTCTGCAGATATGCAACGGAATGAATCCCAAAGGGTTAATTAATGATCTAGCAGGTGTACATCATAAATCCATTAGTGATATAACTTGTACAAATAATAATTTTGTATCATTTCAAGATATTTTTGTTGTTGTTTTCTGTTTTTGTTTAGGATTACATGAACATGGGAAATAGATAGTTTTGTTTTGGGGTGTTGGATGTGCGCCACCAAATCTGCCGCCAAATAGCCGCCAAATCGCCGCCAAATCGCCGCCAATTTAGAAACTAAGGCGTTAACACAGTTATATGTAATTAAATAATATTATGCTGACATTAAACAATTTTTTATAATACAAAAAATTGGTAATATTTTTTTGATTATACAAAAAAATGAAAACAAATCCGAGTTGTTTTTCTTCACAAGGATCTCCTTTATCAAAAAGTAGTTATAGGCAGACTATAGTCTATTGCGCCCTCGGATATTTTGCTCCAGCAGCACGGCTATCACTATAAATTAAATGGCAGTTACCAATTTTCAGCGCGAAAACTTTTTACCGCGCAATGGAGCATAAAGGCTGGTTCATACTTATGTAAAAACGTCCTTTGGACAAAGTCCAAAGGACAAACACAGCGTATAAACGTATGTAAAAACGTCCTTTGGACTTTGTCCAAAGGACATTTTTACATAAGTATGAACCAGCCCTAATTCACACAGCACTACCAGCTAGTAAAAAAATGAACAGAGGTTTTTTATGGCCCTAATTTTGAATATGAACTCTTTTTTTCAATTATATAACCTAGAAATTTAAATAGGGAGACGTTACTCCATTTTGTGGGGGAGGGGCTCGCTCTCTAAATAGCCATAATTCCCGTTTTAACCAACTACAAAAAAGTGAACAGGGGTTTTTATGGTCCCGATTTTGAGTATAAACTTGGTTTGTCAATTTTTTTAATCCATAACTCCAAGGGGATATCCAAGGTTATCCCATTTGGGGGGACTCATTTTCTGAATAGCTCCAAATTACTTTTGGATCTACTTTACTTTATGTTTTGTGGTTTGTTCAGAAGAAAATTGTGGCTATTTAGAAAGTTAGACCTTCCCCCCAAATGAGGTAATCCCCCCTTTGGAATTATGGATAATATAACTGACAAACGGAGTTTATATTCAAAATCAGGGTCATAAAAAGCCTCTGTTCATTTTTGTGGTAGGTTAAAAGGAGAATTCTGACTATTTAGAAAATGGGCCCCCGCAATGGGGTAACCACCCCCCCCCCCTTGGAGTTCTGGATTATAAAATTGACAAACGGAGTTCATTGTCAAAGTCAGGGCCATCAAAAACCCCTGTTCATGTTTTGTGGTTCATTAAGAAGAAAACTGTGACTATTTAGAAAGTTAGACCCCCAAATGAGGTAATCCCCCCTTTGGAATTATGGATAATATAACCGACAAAGGGAGTTTATATTCAAAATCAGGGTCATAAAAAGCCCCTGTTCATTTTCAAATTTTGTAGTTGGTTAAAAGGAGAATTACGACTATTTAGAAAGTGAGCCCACCCAAATGGGGGTAACTCCCCTTCTCTCCCGCCTTTAGAGTTCTTGATTATTATATCAACAAACGGAAGCTATATCTATATAATAATACCTTCAGAAAACCTCCAAATGCTATTTTAGAGTTGGTTAAATATTAAGGGTAAAATAAATTTGCATTGAGGAGCGCCTTTATTGGGGGCCTAGTCCCTCTTTTTACATTTTTTAATGGAAAATAAAACCGACAAGGAAACTCCCATGAAAATGAGAGACATAAAATTCACATGCGTAGTTTTTGTGATTTGTTGGTTAAAAACATTGTTAATTGGGGATACAAACAACAAAAATGGGTCGCACCCCCATTCAAGGTGCTTGGGAGGCTCAAATTAAAAAAACGGAGTTTTTAATTAAAATCAGCCTGAACAACCCCTGGACACCCAATTATGGTTGGTATGGTGTTTCTAATAATATTTTAAAATTCTAATAATAAAGAATAAACTGACGGATATTTTTATGCATGTATACATTATAAAACATTTAAATATACAAGTTATTTGCCTTGCGGAATTTCTCCAGGTGTCGCTGCAAACGCCTGTTATAGCAAACTTTGGGAGTTGTGGCGGCAAAGATCCAATTGGATCTTTGCCGTAAGTTTCGCCGTAAGCAGATCCATAAGTTTCGCCATTATTCCCGCTATAGTCATTTCCACAAGCAAAACGAAAATGGCAGAAAAGAACTCCAAATAAATAAAATAACTCGATTTTTGAATTGATATATTTAAATTTATAAGACATTTTTGTAAATTTTAAAGTTAAAAAATAAACTATAAATTAATTAAAACTTATTTGTTATAAAATATTTTACTCAAACGCCTCAGTTCCTAAATGGCGCCGATTCGGCGGCTATTTGGCGGCAAATTTGGCGGCGCATATCCAACACGTTTTGTTTTGTAAAAAGCAAATAAGAAACTTTCAGATTTCGTGAAAATATAATTTTTGCTTTTAATATTAGTTATTTTGGACTAAAACAGTTTTAATAGAAACAGTTTTAAGTTGCTGTACATCTTTGTGATTCTTTCTGCTGCAAATCTGCAGAAAGGAATCCACGGCAGTGCTGCTCAGTGTTAAACTCCGTGTCTGGCTTTGAGTCCACGTGAAGTTTAACACTGAGCACGAAGGCGTGGAATCCCCTTTGCCCTTTTGCAGCGCTTTTTTTGACGAAAACATCCCAAAATTTTAATAATTTTTTTAATAACAAAAAGTAAGAATTTTTCATATTTTGCGGTGATTGGGTTAATGTTAGTTTTTAAATCAAATTTTCATTGCAGGTATTTTACAATACACATTGGACGCAAATACGCTGCAGCAGTACAACCTGGGTAAATACTTTTCTTGCGACTGTGATTCACAGTGCGTTGGGACATTTTTACCACAAATCAAACCCTTTTGTGACAACGGGACAGTTCAAATTCGAGCAAAGTCTACAAAAGCTCCCGTTAACAGCGTGACTCCGAAAGGTGGCCAGGTCACTTTCGAGGCGGATCTAGATTTTAGAGTTAGTTTTTATTGTGACACATACGCTTTACGTGTTTCTCCGACCCTTACGTTTATGAAACTGAAAGTACAAGAGTACAAGTGTTAAAAAAGGCGATTACTTTTCACTTTTTGTTGTCCAGCCTATGGTGTAATGGATAGCACACCCTCGACTTTAGAGATTGCAATTCAATTTTAAATAGATTTTTCAATAAACTTGACTGCTTAGATTTTTCAGCGCCTGGGCCCGGTTTAAAAGTTTTAAAGATAACTTTTCCATAAGGTTTTAAACAATTTAAACAGTTAAGAACATTAAAAAAGCATTTTGCCTTAAAGGTGTGGTGTGGAGTCAAACTTTTTGTCTTCGATTTTGATAATTTTTTGTGAAAACATTACCCCTGCTCCCAATAGCAAACAAAAATTTTTTCAACAAAATATCTCCAGTGATTCAGGAGTTATGACCCTCCAAAAATGGCATTTTTCGACAATTCTGTACGTGACAAATTGCTCAATGGGTATAACGATTTACGTTACAAAATATAAACATAAAAAAAGCGGCTACTTTCTAATTTAATTTGATACCTTGATCGTTAAGATTGGTGCAATATTTGTTAAAATATTGCGTTTCCCGTACAAAAAACCCGCAATTTTTTCGTTAAAAACACAAAACGACGGCAGTTATTTTGTGAAGTTGCCGAACCTTAAAACGCAATATCTCGACAAATACTGCACCAATCTTAATGATCAAGATATCAAAATTAAGTAAAAAGTAGCCGCTTTTTTTGAGTGCATATTTTGTAACGTAAATCGTTATACCCATTGAGCAATTTGTCACCTCCAGAATTGTCGAAAAACGCCATTTTTGGGGGGTCATAACTCCTGAACCACGGAAAATATTTTGTTGAAAAAATTTTCTGAATCAAATATAATTATTTGTCAGTGTAGGGCTGACACGGGCTACTTGTATCTTAAAAATGCGGATTGAGCAAAATTAAATGTATTTCAAATTTCAAATAGGCAGAGCTTCGAAGCTCCAGAGCTCTTTTGAATTTAAATGGCCGGACCTCTGAAGCATATTTGAGAGCAGAAACATCACTAACATTAAGATCTGTCATTATCTCTTACTATAAGCATCGGAACTTTTGAAAGACCGCTTTTTAAATTTAAATTTAAGTTGGAAGTCCAGTTTACAAATATAGCTTTTTTTCCATTTTAAAGGAAAGTATAGTCTATACAAAAATGATGCGGACTGGCGACAAAACTCGAACTTTGAAATGTTATATATCCATAACGGAGTTTGGAATACGTGCGGGACATATATGGAAGCATAGCTTAGACTCTTGGCTATCTTTTGAAAAGGTTAGGAAAAAATGTTTTTCGATGACGTCATCACTACAGCCCATGCGGTGAAAAAAACCTGGTCCCAAAAAAAACAAAACTTTTTTATTAGTACGAGATAAGAACCGCCGCTTGGTATGCTGTTAAAACATACTTTTCTGAGTTTTTTCTGAAAGTTTAAGCGAAATCGGCTCGCTCAATCTTTTTTTATGATGCATTAAATGCGCGCGGTTTTCGCGATTTTGCGCCAATTTTGACCGCGCTAATACACTGTCGGAATTATTTATTTTGTTTTGCTTCCTTCTCGAAGTGTGTACGATATTGATCATATTGTTATATATTAAATGTCCGCCAATTTTTTTCTCGTTCCTACACAATAAAATTTTTTTTCTGGTATGGACCCCCAAAATTTTTTTGGGGTTCCAAAAAAATGACCTTTTTTGTTTTTGATGTTTTGTTTACAAAACTGCCAAAAATGTATTCTAGGCTCCACAAGCAATCTTTTAAGCATTCGTTTGTGCAAAAAAACCCATTATTGAGCTTATAATAAGCCTATGAACTTTGGGTTGGGCCAATTTGGCATTTTTGGTGATTTTATTGGTTAATGCACGCCACAAGACGTGTGCAGAATAAAAATTTTGACAAAAACACCAACTAAAAGAATGAAATTCTATGATTTCGTTTTAACTTTATAACATAATAGTCTGTTTTTGGTAAAATTACATGGCAAAGCTATAACACATTTCTTTTAAAAATTCGAAATTTCATGTAAAAGACCGCTAAAAAATTATTATGACTTCGTTTTTTATTGTTTCATGCCGCTTTGTAATGTAACTACACCACTGTTTTGCTTGGGTATTTTTTTGGCTTTTTTTATAAATGCTGCTATGCGTTCGACTGGGATTTCCTTTTAAATTTGTGTGCAGATCTCCTACTTTGCATCTTGGTAATGCAGGCCGCGCCCGCTGTTGCAATTTCACTTGCCTCCCGGGAATTTTTTCAATTACCCTGTTCTCTCCGCAGCGTTCATTTATTGCACGCTGGAAGAAAAAATCAATATGTAATTCTTCCCGCATTCAAAGGCCTCCTGT
>JASAMX010032421.1:0-16953 GCA_030248175.1 Microlaimidae sp. YZB2_3 | reverse complement strand
TGTTGTACTTCGTTCAGTTACGTATTGCTATCATTTTTGCTATGGTTTGCAACTACATTAGCAGCATAATAAATAGTTTAAATTTAATAATATATAGTATGTAATTGGAAAATTCTCTCTTACGAGTTTAAGTATTAAAAAACCGCAACACTAACAGGTTTGATACAGTATAATTTTTTTACTGTGCAACAATCCAAATCTGGGGCGGAGAATACCTTGAGTGGAGACAGCGAGATAGAGAGAGAGAAAGAGAAAAAACTGAGAGATACGTGGGTTTAAAACTTAGAAAAAAGAGTCCTTGACTAACGTAGTCCTTGGTTTAAAGATGGACTTTTTACTTCAGGTAGTTCTTGGTTCGAAGATGGACTCCACACTTCTGGACAATTGCAATAACCGGAAAAAAGTCCTTGACTAACGTAGTCCTTGGTTCAAAGATGGACTCCATACATCCGGTAGTCCCTGGTTAAAAGATAGACTCCACACTCCTGGACAGTTGCAATCCGACGGGGTGGCTGGGACTCCGAGCCAGGCGTATTCCCCGCTTTCTGGGAAGAGCCCGTAAAGTTTCGCACAGAACGCTAAAATCCCCTCGACCACCGGCATCGAACGACCAGCATTTCATTAGACTTTCCTAAAATATTTTAGTAGTTATAAACCATATCGTACGTTACTACGGCAAAATGAGCCACTGTCATTATAAAATACACGTGACTGTGTCTCATTCTGTGATTAATAAGGACCAGCATTTCATTAGACTTTCCTAAAATATTTTAGTAGTTATAAACTATATCGTACGTTACTACGGCAAAATGAGCCACTGTCATTATAAAATACACGTGACTGTGACTCATTCTGTAGGTAATAAGGACCAGCATTTCATTAAACTTTCCTAAAATATTTTAGTAGTTATAAACCATATCGTCGTTACTACGGCAAAATGAACCACTATCATTATAAAATACACGTGACTGTGACTCATTCTGTAGTTAATAGGGTCCAATTTAAATTTAAAATGAGTCACAGACCCACATATTTTATACGAACTGTGGCTTTTTTTGCCGTAGCAACGACGATATTTCTGAAGCCGTATTTTCGCTTTAACTCCTAACAAACTTTCCAAAATTATGATTTAAGAAGCTTTTTCTAAATTTTTTCCCGAAGGTAAACATCCAGATTCTGCTATTATTATTATCTTAAAATTGCTAAAAAAGGGTTTTTTGAATTTTTATCAGCTACCAAACCAAAGGCGGCTTTAAATTTTAGGGGGTGGGTGACTCTATTTTTTGAGCAAGAAACTACATGCTAAATTTTATTGGTTACAAAAAGTGATTTCCAAATTAATTTTCTTCCCCTGTGTTCTTCCCCTACACATTTCAAATCTGCTCCCTTCTTTAGGTGTTCTTTTATTATATTTAGCCCCCCTCCGAGTTCAGGTAAGCATACATGGGCACGGGGGGTGGGGGGGGTTCCGGGGGGGGGGGGGCCCCCCCCCCACTCAGAAGTGGGGGGGGGGGAGAAAAAGTTAACCCCCCAATTTTGGAAAAATGAAGAAAAAAATGTCTTTTAAATGACTTCTAACTGCCTCCAAACTTAAGTTTTAAGGTCAAAAAGAATGTTTTAAGCAATAAAGAGATCAAAAATGCAATAAAAAGGGCTTTTTGATTGCGTTTTTTACCTATTTTTCTTTCACAATCGAAAAACTATATGGGGAAAATGCGCTCCAGAAAAAAAACGATATGGGTATTTTAAGTTTCTAGGATTTTAACCCCCCCCCCCCTAATTTGGGCTTTAACCCCCCTCCCCACTCCGGACCAACTTGCCCATGTATGCAGGTAAGGTATACCCTTTTAGTTCATTTTTAAGCCAAATTCCAGAGTATTTTATTCTCTAGTCTTTATTGTTAATTCGGGGCTTTATTGATCCAAGAAAACCGACCGGGGGTCGCATTCTGACGCGCCGTTAAAAGTTACCCCAGGGTAACTTTTTTCACGTGCTTAAGAATGCGAATGAAAAATCAATTTTACCTAGGTAAAAGTCGGGCTAAATTTTTTTTATTGTTTTAAGAATAAGAATTTATCCAACTCGAGAGGTGGTTAAATATTTTCTCCTGTAGGATTAATTTAATAAAAAATAAAATACGCGCATAGATTAAATTTTTTATTTTACGCAAGGTGATTTTGCGGCGCGAGAAAAAAAATTAAAAAAAAAACTCATTGCAATCATTTTCGGTCTGCGGCAGGTTTATTTATTTACAATGTATATTTATTTTTTTAATTTTCATTGAAATGGATTTATCGGGATAAATGTATGGGTTTCTTCAGAATGCGACCCCGGTTCTAGTGAACCATGCTCCTGCATGCACGATTTACGTTAATAGATCAAACTCTCTAAAGAAACTTACTTTAATTTCTTTAGGAGCCTGTATATTGCTTAAAGCGGGTTTCATTCCTTTTCCCACTTGCCAAATTATAGTTTCGGGCGGATCTTTTGCGAACGGAAAATCTGCCGCTAACAATTCATACCAAACAGTCCTACAAAAGAAAAACCTTTTCAGAACTCTTTTCTTTTTTAACAATTTTACTAGTTTAATTTGTTTATTATAATAACAGTTATCTTGGCGACAAGCAAAATCACCATAAAAGTAGTGTTAATTCCCCATGGCAAAATTCACTATAACCTAGTGCTAAGTCACCATAACAATCAGAAATGCGTTTGCAAACTAAAATTAAAAAAAAAACAACTTAGTTTTAGTCATAAAAGCATTAAAAATGTTTTAATTTTTTCCTAAGCCTAAGCAAAGCCCTAAAATAAGCTAAATTGTATCATGAAAAATTTTATTTGTATTTTCCAAGTGTCAAAATTTAAAGGAAATATTGCAAACGTATTAAATTTATGGTGAATTTACACCACTTTATGTTGATTTTGTAAAGTTTATGGTGATTTTGGCCTATGGTGAATTTGTCCATGGTGTTTTTATACGGACCCATTACCTTTACTAGTCAATAAATTAATTTTTTTGACAAACAAGAAAAGTAATAATTAACCTTTTTTACTTTCTCATCTTTATGTACTTTATTAAATTTATATTATACTTTTATTAATAGCGAAGATATTTATGTAACGTCCAGAAATATGAGGCCCAATAAATTGAGTTTTTGAAAGAAAGAATGCGATACAATTTGCTATTTTCAGCTTTTTTTGGCTGAAAAATGAGCGATACAGGACTTTTGAACCTGTAATCTCCAGCCTTAGTATCTGATTGACTGACGTGCTGCGTTACACCACAGTGCTCGACAATGTTACATTACATCTCGTTTTTATAAGGCGTCATATTTCTGAAACATTAACACAACGGGAGTTGTGACAGTAGATACTTACCCAAAAGAGTAAACATCGGTGGCGTTAGAATACGGGAGTTCATTTACTTCTACACCGGTTTTAATAGCTAATAGACTTCGCATAATTTCAGGCGCTTGGTAGCTGAGCCAATGTTCAGGAACATGAAGACTCTTGCATCTTAAGTAATAAGCATAGAAGTAAAACATTTAAATATTTTTAAAATAACAATGCATGCAGTGAGCACTCTAGCAGTTATGGTTGCCATCGTTATTAATGTTAGACGAAGAGTCCTAATCATGGGGTTGAAACTTTTTCGCCCCTCCTGGCTTGTCTTAGCGCCTGCCCTTTGCATAATCTGCATAGGAAAGATAAGTTTTAGGTAATGCAACAACAACAACAACGATAATTTCTAATAATGTCTTGTCTGTTTTTTTAAACAATGGGTTAGAAGGTTAGCTATGAATTCTGTTCAGAGTTTAATAACTAAATTTACAAAAAAACATTGGATACCGACCGATTCTTATCAAGTTAATATCGGTCTTTTGAATCAAAGCGAACTTACTCCTGTTGATTCTGGAGTCGACAAAGTCGTTTTATACTGAACAGCCCGAAGTCGGTAATGACGACTTTGCTTTTGTCCAGGAAAACATTCTTGGTCCGCAAATCCTTGTGTAGAATTCGCTTCACATGCAAGTAGGACATACCCTGAAAAGATTTACGTTCCGCTTTATCAAAGTTGTGAAGTTTCTTTAAAACTCCGGAGCTCCGTAGCAAAACTCCGTTTTTAGGGGTTCCGCAGATACTCTCGGAGCTCCGCCCTATTTTCTAGGTAGTAATTGCATGAATAATTAAAGAGTAGCTAAGAATTATTTTTTAAAAAAAATAACAATTACTTATATTTTAAAGCTTAAATACGCTTGAAATCACTCTTTTAAAAGGCAAAGCTCCGGAACTCTCTTGGCTCTAAATAGCTAAAACCACGGAGCATTATATTGGACATAGATGAACAACAGGGGGAGTAGGGTGGGATCCACCCCCCTAACCTCGAAACTTTGGCCCCCCCCCCTAGAAAAAAAAAATCCAGGGGCCCCCTCCCCCCAAATTTGCGAATTTTTTACCCCTGACCTCCCTCTAGATTTTGAAATCTAACCCCCCTCCCCTCTCGAGAAAATTTTACGTACTTTTTTTATACTAATTAATTAATATTGTGTTAAGATATAGAGTTACAGTTTACGAGTATTTTATGACGCATCTGACTCTTTGTGTCCGAGTAACGAAGAGTTATGTAACTATAAAAATAAGGGAGCTAACTTAAATTCGGCCAGCCTTAATTTCGGCCACCAGCTGTTATTTTTACCACGCGCGAAGTTATGAAATGAATTGCGTACGGCTGGATAAATCGTCATGTTATTAATCTAGCCTTACTTAGGGTAACTGACTTAATTTCGGCCACCTTTTTTTATTTTTCTGAATAAATTTTTTCTGGCTTTTTCAATCAAGCCAAAATTTGGCCTAAAAATCAAACAATAGCTATATTTGTTATTCCAGTGCAAAATTTGAATATTTCTGTTACACTTAAAAATCAGTGAAGGTTTAAACTTTTTTTTAAAGTGGCCGAAGTTAAAGCGCGTGCCATTTATTTCGGCCACCTTCAAAAAACTGGCCATAACTATTGCTTAAACGAACATCAAAAATTTCTAAAGGTTGCAAATTTACCCTTAGGTAGTGTTCTCGGTACATATAATTTAATTTTTCCCGTTTGCGAACTTTAAAAGTTATAAGCAAGACCTTAAATAATTATGTCAAACCCTTAAAAAACAAGATTTAATAATTTGTATTTTTTGTTCAATTTTTATTTTTGGCTTAAAAAACGTCAAAACAAAGTCAAACGAGCAAAAAAATTCTTTATAAATACGGTAGTACAATGATATTTTAAAACAGCAAAAAACGGCAGGTTCTTTTACCTAAATTTTCAGGTGGCCGAAATTAACGGAATCTTAAAATGCGCAGTTAGTTAAACGCATTGCAAAATGATTTTGAAGAAAATATCAAAACATCAAAATTAACAACTTCGAGCCTTAAATAGAAGATATTTTAAGGTTATATATTGCTTCGTTCTAAATTTGATGCAGTTTAAACGCAAAGCAAAAATTAGGAAAATCGCAACAAATCCACTTTTTGTATGAAAATGCTGATAATGTAAGATAAGAAAAATAAAAAAACTTTTGCAATACACTTTATTCAACATTAATCCAGTTACTTTTGTGCTAGTTCTTTTGTGTTTTAAAAATAAGCCGATTTTCTAACACCCTAAATTGGTGGCCGAAATTAAGGCGTGGCCGAAATTAAGTCAGTTACCCTAACTCACTTCATAACTACGTGCATGGCAAAAATAACAGCCGGTGGCCGAAAGTAAGGCCGGCCGAATTTAAGTCAGTTACATCAAGAATATATAACAGAAGAGAATGTCCGACTGTATACAAAATTTTTGATCAAAATTTTGCGAGAAAAGTCGCACTTTCGAATTTATGTGCGACTTATCTCGCAAAAATCCGCCATTTTCTGCTAGTTTTCCCGCGCTGCGATTTTTAACAGTGTTAGTTTTCTTGCAGTTGGGACTGCGACTTTTTTTGCACTCTATACTGCTTTATTTGCACTTTATTTGTTTTTAGCCTATTTCAATGTATTTTAAGCCATTTTAGACCTATTTTAACCTTATTTTCGCTTTTTTTGTCCCGTTTTTCCGTTTTCCCTTCTTTTTTCTCCTTTTTTTCTTTCCCCCCTGCTTGCCCCCATTTCAAAAAAGTTGCCCCCGTGCCCCCCTCCATTTTGGAATTGTCCCCCCCCCCGTTTTAACCCCGGGGGAGGGGGGGGCAGTGCACAGGTCTGCAAAATGTAAAACTTAAAGAAGTGAAATGTCTATTTTATAGGCAGTTAACTTTTTTTTAAAAGTAAAATTTTGTATAGCTAACAAATACTACCAGAATAACAGCAATCAAAAACACACCAACTATAAATCACAAATTAATTTTTTTTAAAAATGACAGTACTCATTAAATACTCTTTTGAATTGAACGAAATTTAAAACTAAAGGTTTTTGGTACCCTAGCATGATTTCTATTAAGTTTTATTAATATCCGTCCAATAAAAGTTTTCTTTTAAAAAATGGTGTATAAAAAACAACATTGGAAATAACCAAGTAGTATTCTTGTTAATAACTCTTTAACCGCTGGGAATTAATTTTTGGTGTAATACAATTTTTTTTCTCAGAATGACCTAATTCATCGATTAATATTAATTAAAACGCAAAATAAAATAACATCATGAATTAGTATACTGCACCTTTACATGAGTAAAAATCGTTTTTTTTAACGTTAAAATGTTAAAACTTTTTAGTTTTAATAAAATAAACTAACTCTCCAACGTTTTAAAATTAAATAAAACAAGTTTCGAAGTGTTTTATTCCATTGAAAATGAATACCAGCGTCTGTATTTTTTTTGTTGTGCAGTTAGACTCGCAGTGCGAAAATAATCGCAGTGCGAATAAAGCAGCATAGAGTGCAAAAGAAGTCGCAGTCCCGCTGCGTTAAAACTAACACTGTGTAAAAAATCGCAACGCGGAAAAACTCGCAGAAAATGGCGAATTTTTGCGAGAAAAATCGCACACAAATTTAAAACTGCGACTTTTTACGCAAAATTTTGGTCAAAAGTTTAGTGTACAGTCGGGCATTTTCTTGTGTTATATATTCTTGGTTACACTAAAACTATAAAAAATCCGACCTGTGTAATTTGTTCGGCGATGTTCAAAGCTCGATTGAGATCCAGCGGGTTTCGTTTCTCCTGGGCCGAACGCTCGCTTCCGTATAAAATTGAGTAGAGCGTCCGCCCCTTGCAGTAGTTCATCACTATGCCGAGTTTGGGCTCGAATATATAGCCGATCAACAGCACGATGTTTTCGTGCCTTGTATTTTTAAAAGGAGCCACCTGAAACAAATTTACAAAAATGCATTAATTAAATCAAAGGCACAAGTCACAATAATAGTCTAAATTGTTTTTTTTTTCGTGGAAAAAAATAATCATTTTTTATTTAACTTAAAACTTAAAACAAAATTTTAAACTTAAAACAACAATTATTTAAAATGTTATCTAAGTAAAATAAAACAATAGTTACCTCATGCTTAAAAGCTTCGATTTGCCTGTTGTCATCAACGTGGTCCATATTTAAAAATTTCACAGCCACATCCTGATGACGATAACCTTTATGAACTTCTCCAAAAAGACCCTACAATTTAAAAATATTGACTGTAATCATGAACGTAGCCAGGATTTCTTTAAAAAGAACAAAATTTTTGAAAAAAGGCTTATTAAAAATTACGGCTGTATTTCTTGAAAGCCAATTTTTTTTAAATATACCACCAGAACTTAGAGGTACAACTTTAAAAGTTTACGTTAAAAAAAAACTCTTACCTCCCCGATGAGACTATTCGGTTCATTAAACGTAATCGCAGATCTGAGCACTGCCCTCCGGGTTTATTTGGGAGGGGACAATTCCAAAACGGGAGGGGGGGACGGGGACAGCTTTTTTGAAACCCGGGGGGCAATAAAACGGGGGGATAAGCAGAGGAGAAAAAAAGAGAAAAAAAGGAGAAAAAAGAGAAAAAAAGAAGGAAAAAGGAACAAAAAAAAGCGAAATTACTGAGCGAATAGGTGATACGATACGATAAGCGAATACCATAAGCGAATTATACCCAAAAAAAATTTTTGGGACACCTCCCCAAATTTGGGAGGTCGTCGGGTATACCTCCCCAAAATCTGGGAGGCTGCCCACCTATGGGTGAGATCTGAGATGGTAACCTCTTTCCATCCCGCGTTCTTAAATGTGAAGTTGTTGAACAGGTTTCATCAAGGACAAGTCCTTTAATTACCATCGAAAAGTCAAATTTTAAAACAATGAGCCAAAAAACCTCTTACCTTTCCGATAAGACTGTTTAGCTCATCAAATGTAATCGTGTCCAGTGAAATACTCACCTCCTTCCATCCGCGTTTTTAAATGTGAGGTTGTTGATGAACAGACTTCATCAAGGAAATGTCCTTTAATTACCCTCGAAAAGTCCAGTTTTAAAAAAATGAGCTAAAAAACCTTTTACCTTTCTGATAAGACCGTTTGGCTCATCAAATGTAATCGTGTCCAGTAAAATAGTCATCTCCTATCTCCTTCCATCCCGCGTTCTTAAATGTGAGGTTGTTGACCAGGCTTTACAAGGAAATGTCCTTTAATTACCTTCGAAAAGTCAAGTTTACAAAAAGAGCCAAAAAACCTCTTACCTTCCCGATAAGACTGTTTGGCTCATCAAATGTAATCGTGTCCAGTGAAATAGTCACCTCCTTCCATCCAGCGTTTTTAAAGGTTAGGGTGTTGAACATGCTTCGCTGCATTGCGCTCCTTTGCTCCTGGGCGGACGGCTCTTCCGGTGGACTCTCCTCTTCCGCCGAGGTACCCGCTGCCCCGGCCACGCCGGCGTTGCCGTGGGCGTCATCGCCCACGCCGTGGGCGTGGTGACCGGAGAGGTAGTCCGAACTGCCCAAACTGTCGTTTAAAGCTGCTTCGTCTTGAGAAAACGTTCGCTCAGAACCCTGAAATTTTGTTTTTGTAAATAAAAATCTTTAAATAACAAAAAGTTCCATTCATTGTTGTAAAATAAGCAATGATACCCAGACATTTGCACGGTCTGGAAATGCCTTCCCTCTCCACGGAACGTTAGTGTGGCTGTTCCCCCCCGCGTTTAATTGCCTCCCCCGCCCAAAAATGGAAAAGTACCCAGAAATTATGGCGTTAATTTTGACTTATCATGGCCGTAGCCAGGATTTCAATTGAGGGGCGATTTTTTTGGAAGTTGCTGTATACGTGGCCATAAGAGGCAGTGGCTTAGCCAGGATTTTATTTCAGGGGGGAAGCGGTTTGGGGGGGGGAGGAGAAAAACGTGTAAGTGTTTCACGCTTCTCGCCTTGCTCACCCCCTCTTCCCACTCCCGGAGGAGCTCAGCAACTGCTGCGGGGTTCGCCCGAAGGTCCTCTGGTCCCAAGGTCGTACTAATGTTTATGCATGTGAAAAGATGTTGTGTTGTGTGTATTTGTGTTTTGCATAGAGGGTAGTTTGGTGATGTGTGTTGTGTAGGATTGATTTTGTGTAGGTAGGAGTAGAGGAAAGGAGATTTCCTCACCCTGAGTTGGGCGAGGGTTCTCCTGACCCCGCGAGGAAGATTTTCTTCTTTGTTGTTTATTGCTGGTGCTTTTGTTTGAAGTATTGGATTTATTGGAATGTTGTTGATGTGGTTTGTGACTGTGTTTGTGTGGATTTGTTGTTTTAGTGCTTTGTAGGTTTTGTTGTGTATGTCTGTTGGAATGTTTGTTGTGTAGTTGTTGTTGTGAAATATTGTTTGCTTTTTGAGCCTGCTGGGTGCAGGTTGCTGTGTTAAATAGTTGAATGGATTGTTTGTGTACATGGCTGCCAATTTTGCTTGTTTTGCGCGGAGTTGAATGTGTGTTGCTATTAAGAGGACTTTAGCCTCTGTGTGAATGATGTTTGTGTCTGTGGTGTGCCCTGTTGCGACCCTGAGAGCTGTGTTTTGTATTGTTTGTAATTTCTTAATTTGTGTGTGTGATGTTGTGGGACCCCAGATTGTGCTAGCATACTCGATTATTGGTCGAGTGATGGCCTTGTATATGTGTGTGTGTGTGTTTCTTTTGGTTTGCCCCACGATGTTGCTGTGAGTGAGTTTATGATTTTGAGTGTTTTGCGTGCTTTGTTGTGTGTATTTGCGATGTGTGTGTTGAATGTAAGCTTGGGGTTGAACAAGAGCCCCAAGATTTTTGGGTTTTTGGTTGTAATGAGTGTTGTGTTGTTTATTTGTAGTGATAATTGTGTGTTGTACTCTGCAGGGTCTGGTGTGAATAGTGTGGATGTTGTTTTGCTTGCATTTAATGTGAGTTGGTTGTTGTTTGTCCCTGTTTGTATTGCGTGAAAGTTTCCTGGCCCGCACGTGGTGGGAATGCAAAACGAAGCGAAACAACACATTTCAACCCTTTGTTTTCAAATCAGGATCAAAGAAAAACCAGTCAACTCTGGCACCTTTTTTTTGTCTGGGGGGGTGTACTCCCAGCCTCCGAAGACAAAAATGTTTTAAATTATGTACTAAAAATTGCTTAAGAATCGTCCCCTGGTGATCTCTTGAACAAACATTCTACTTTTGTTTTTTTTTTACCTAATTTCTATACAATTTTGTCCAAACTTCAAAATTAATCTGGCGGTAAAATTTTATATAACAAAAAAACTATGATATATTGCCTACGTCGACAAATTTTGCGCATGAGTGTGGGTATAGTTATAATAACAAAAAATATTAGTGCTAATGTTAGTTTTACCGCATATAAATCGAACCTTTTCGCGTAGCGGGTAAATATTTTATATTGACTAATTTAATGGTTTTATAATGCACTAAGATTTGTATTAAACTTTTATAACACAATATTTGAAAGTAGACACGCTTTGCCAAAAAAGCGGGGAGGATGGAGAGAGGCGGACTACTTCACAAGTATAAAAACCGTTGTTAGAAAGTTTAAAACAGCCCGTATTAAACCTATATATCGCATAATATAATGTAATGAGTTTTAAAATGTATTATAGTATTGCCGTTAAATATCAAAGGGAAAGGCATATGCCTTACCTATGTGTTGAATGGTACAATGGATCGAAATTAAAAAAATTAACATAAATTAATAATGTACACTTCACGCGAAGCGGGAAATTTTTTTTTAGTTTTTTGGGTATTTTTATGGTTTTAGAACGCATCAGGACATTTTCTGAATTTATATTTAAAGAAAAAAATTTTTCTCCCAAAATTCAAAAAACGTAAAGGTCCTCTTACAAAAAAAAACCGGCTTCGCCGCATTTGGGGGGGGGGGTGGCCGCCCCTCTGGGTACGCCACTGACAAGGAGGCTTGGGGGGGCAAGAACCCCCCAGAAACGGGGGGTCTGGGGGGGCGGGAGTCCCCCAGCAGGGTCAAGGGCAGAGCCCCTTGTCAGGGGGTCCCAGGGGCAGAATGCCCCCGGGTGAGAAATTTTTTAATTTTAAGCTCTTAAAAGGCACTAAGAAACCTTAATTTAAGTAGGCCCCCCCCCCGCGCGCGCCCGCCGGGGCCGCCCTCGGGTTTCCTCCTCTCCGGTCGGGGGCTTTGGTCAGAACTTTGATTTATTGTTTTTTTTTGTAATAAATACAACGATAAAAGTTATAATTAAATAGTTTTAAGGTATTATTTTATGCTATTTTAATTAAAACAGAACAAACGTTTTTTTAAATTAAAAAATCTTTATTCAATTTTGGTTAGGTTTTTATAGTAAATGCGGCAGTTATTAATATACACTGCACTAATGTTTTGAATTATGAATAATTTTATTTTTGTGATGAGAGGTTTCATGATCCTAAATCACTCTTATTTATGTATTTTTGTGATGAGAGGTTTCATGATCCTAAATCACTCTTATTTATGTATTTTAGATAGCTTTAAAATACATTGCAGAGTGATTAGGAAAGAATTTTTTTTTCTAGTTTTTTTAAAAAAACCAAAGGGGGGGACCCTTACAAAAATTTTTGCCCTTCCAGAATATGAGGGGGGATTAATCCCCCCAAACCCCCTGGCTACAGACTTGCTTATTATGACGCTATCATAGCAAAATTTTTTGCAGTTTTTAGTCTATTTCAATGCATTTTAAACCATTTTAGATTTGTTTTTACTTAAATTTTGTTTTGTCCTTGCTTGACACCCCCCGTTTAAAAAATTGCCCCATCGTGCCCTTAATAAAACCCCGGGGGAAGTGCACAGGTCTGTTAACTTCTTACCCTATTGTTTCTTGCAATTTAAGGTAGAACGATACAGTTGCAAAAATTTCACCAATTTTCCCCAAAACATGTACTCGGGAGTTTTTGGAAATCCTCATGACAAATCCTACCTCCGTTTTTCAATTCAATCCCCCGGGGAGCACTAGGGGGGTTGCGACCCCTCCCCCCTTAGGGGCATTTGAACTATATACCGGTTTTACCTCAAAACTACCTCAAAACACGTACTCGGGGTTGATTACAGTATTGAATAATGAACACTATTTTTAATTAAAAACTTAAAAATTAAAAAAAAAAAACAAAATTTTTTAGGTTAAAAATTTTGCCCAGGGGGATTCGTCCTAGAGCTCCGTGATTCCGAGTACGACGCTCTAACCACTCGGCTATAGCTCCGTCTGAGATCCTTTTTAAAAAGCTAGTTTTAAACAAATGTTTCAAAATGTAGTTTCCCGACGCCAATCAAAAAAATATAAATGAAAGTTTAGTCATTTGATAGGAATTAGTTTGTTCCCAACTTTTAACACAGCAGCTGTACCATAATTCTGAGCCAGTTTTTAAGTTTTTAACGAAATCTTTACTATCACTTCTTTTTATTTCAACAATTTTAGCAATAAAACGAAATTAAAAAACTTCAATAGTAGGGATTTCGCTAAAAATTTTTGTGGGCATATACATTTGGTGTATCTAACTTGAGTTAAATTTTTATTACGTAATATTAACTCTGGTTCTGTTAAATTGGGAAAAACTGTTTTAAAATGCCTTTTTTCAACGAAGCATATCTCGGCGTGGAATAGTCCACCAAAATGGTTAAGGATACCGAACTGACCAGAAAATAATACTCTTTCTCCCAACATAATAGTTTGCTTCTGTCCGTCGCGTACGGCACGAGTTATGCACAAAAACCGACAGGGTGTCCTAACTGTATCGTTCCACCTTAATTGTTTTTTATTACATTGTGATTATTACATAAATCATATGATTGCATTTTATACCGTAAAAGCGGAAGAACCCTGCGAGCCGTGTCGAATCGTCTGATCACTACCGTTGGAAGCCAAAAGGGCACTCACATCATTACCACTGAAACAATATAATCAACACGTTATCCGTCGTTACTACGACAGAATGAGCCGCAGTCATTACAAAATAGACGTGAATGTGACTCATTCTGAAATTAATAAGGTCCTGTTTAAGATTTAAAATAAGACACAGTCGCATGTATTTTATACGAATTGTGGCTCATTTTGCCATAGTAACGACGTATTATAAAAAAGATCGGATTAATTTCACCGTTACTATGACAAAACAAGCCACGATTTGTATAAAACACATGCGACTGTGCAAACAAGGGGGAATTTCAAAACAGGGGGCACGAGGGGCAACTTTTTTGAAACGGGGGGGGGGTGGGCAAGCAGAAAGGAAAGGAAAAAAAAAGAAAAAAAGGGAAAAAAGCACAAAAAAAGTGAAAATAAGGTAAAAATAGGTCTAAAATGGCTTAAAATACATTAAAATAGGCTAAAAACTGCAAAAAATTCGCGATGATGACGTCATCATAGGTCAAATATGGCGTCATAATTTTAGGGTACTTTTTTCATTTTTTGGCAGGAGGGTAATAAAACGAAGCGGGTAGGGGGGGGGGCAAATCCTCCAATAAAGCGGAGGGGGGCATTTCCAGACCGTGAACAGGTCTGGACTGTGACTCATTTTTGGTTTCTAACAGTACCCAACTAACTACGGAATGAGACACAGTCACGTGTATTTTATAACGACAGTGGCTCATTCTGCCGTAGTAACGATGCTTTGTCAATAAAATAATAAAACTGATAAACTGACGAATAAAAAGTAATTTTAACGCCTCATAAAGAACGCACTATTTATTCAAATTAGCATAAGTTCAAAAAAACTTTTCGTTTGGTTAACATAATAATCGCTGATAACTATAATTAAACAATTTTTGTATTAATTTCAATCGTTTATTTAACATAAATTTTGGATTATTAAAAAACACAGCTTCTTTTTCTTCATCAATGATTATTTGAATAATTGACATTATAAAAGTTTAGATTAATAATTATTTTTCATTACCTAAATAAACTGACTAATTTCTTACTTTGCATCTTCTCCGTGGACTAAAATATTTGGTATTTCTTGCACATCTTCCAACTGTTCAACTAAAAATTAGATACAAATTAATTAAATTCACACCATATAAAACCGCAAAATTGCTATAAAAAAATTGCCGATTCGTTACAAGTAGAAAATTCGTCAGATTTACATTTTGGGCGGTGTCAGCCAACCAGTTAACTATAGAGTTGTTGCCACAAAAACAAGACCAATGCTTCAGGAGCTTTTTCGAGAGGGAAGCGCAAAATGTTTAGGTACTTCGTGTGAACAAAACAATCGGCTTACTAACTGTAAACGATAAGGAGAGAGAACGTAATATATATCTAACCTTTAAAATTAAATAACTTTCTGGAAATTGTTTAAAGAAGCAAATATTATTGAGGCTTACCAGGGAAAACGAAATTATTTCTGCAGTATGTTTCAACCGTAGTGGAGTAGGGGGAGCATGGGCGTGCTTGATGTTAAGGGGCAACTTACTTTATAACCAGACCTGTGCACGGTCTGGCAATGCCCCCACCCGTTTTATTGGAGGATTTGCCTCCCCCCGTTTTATTGCCCCCCGCGAAAAAATGAAAAAGTACTCTAAAATTATGACGCCATTTTTGACCAATGATGACGCCATCATCGCAACTTTTTTGTTGTTTTTACCCTATTTCAATGTATTTTAAGCCGTTTCAGACCTATTTTTACCTTATTTTCGCTTTTTTGTCCTTTTTTTCTTTTTTCCCCTCTTTTTTTTCTCCTTTTATTCTCTTTTTTTTTCTTTCCTCCTGCTTGCCTCTCCCCGTTTTATTGCCCCCCCCCGTTTTGGAATTGCCCCCCCGTTTAAACCCCCCCGGGGGGGCAGTGCACAGGTCTGTATAACTGAAAAATATCTTTCTAAAAATTATTAAAAACAAAGGAAGTAAAGATAACTTTGCGCTTACCAAGGAAGGCGAAATTGCTCCCGTTCTATGTTCCAACGGTGGTGGTGGAGTAGAGGAAGCGGGGCGTGTTTGGTGTTATGGGGCAACTGACATTATAAGTGAAGAATATCTTTGTGAAAATTGTCAAAAAAAGCAAATAATTTTAGAGTACTTTTTCATTTTTTCGCGGGGGGCAATAAAACGGGGGGAGGCAAATCCTCCAATAAAACGGGTGGGGGCATTTCCAGACCGTGCACAGGTCTGGTTATAAAGTAAGTTGCCCCTTAACACCAAGAACGCCCATGCTCCCCCTACTCCACTACGGTTGAAACTTGAAACATACTGCAGAAATAATTTCGTTTTCCCTGGTAAGCCACAATAATATTTGCTTCTTTTCTTATTTCCAGAAAGTTATTTAATTTTAAAGGTTAGATATATATTACGTTCTCTCTCCTTATCGTTTAGAGTTAGTAAGCCAATTGTTTTGTTCACACGAAGTACCTAAACATTTTGCGCTTCCCTCTCGAAAAAGCTCCTGAAGCATTGGTCTTGTTTTTGTGGCAACAACTCTATAGTTAACTGGTTGGCTGACACCGCCCAAAATGTAAATCTGACGAATTTTCCACTTGTAACGAATCGGCAATTTTTTTATAGCAATTTTGCGGTTTTATATGGTGTGAATTTAATTAATTTGTATCTAATTTTTAGTTGAACAGTTGGAAGATGTGCAAGAAATACCAAATATTTTAGTCCACGGAGAGGATGCAAAGTAAGAAATTAGTCATTTTATTTAGGTAATGAAAAGTGAGTTTATTAATCTAAACTTTTATAATGAGAATATTCAAAAAAATAGTCATTTTAATGAAGAAAAAGATGCAAAGTAAGAAATTAGTCATTTTATTTAGGTAATGAAAAGTGAGTTTATTAATCTAAACTTTTATAATGAGAATACTTAAAAAATAGTCATTTTAATGAAGAAAAAGATGCAAAGTAAGAAATTAGTCATTTTATTTAGGTAATGAAAAGTGAGTTTATTAATCTAAACTTTTATAATGAGAATATTCAAAAAAATAGTCATTTTAATGAAGAAAAAGATGCAAAGTAAGAAATTAGTCATTTTATTTAGGTAATGAAAAGTGAGTTTATTAATCTAAACTTTTATAATGAGAATATTTAAAAAAATAGTCATTTTAATGAAGAAAAAGAAGCTGTGTTTTTTAATAATCCAAAATTTATGTTAAATAAA
Organism: Microlaimidae sp. YZB2_3; assembly: GCA_030248175.1. Taxonomy (NCBI): domain Eukaryota; kingdom Metazoa; phylum Nematoda; class Chromadorea; order Desmodorida; family Microlaimidae; species Microlaimidae sp. YZB2_3. The sequence goes on along the minus strand of JASAMX010032421.1, from coordinate 448 downwards.
CGATTGAAATTAATACAAAAATTGTTTAATTATAGTTATCAGCGATATTATGTTAACCAAACGAAAAGTTTTTTGAACTTATGCTAATTTGAATAAATATTGCGTTCTTTATGAGGCGTTAAAATTACTTTTTATTCGTCAGTTTATCAGTTTTATTATTTTATTGACAAAGCATCGTTACTACGGCAGAATGAGCCACTGTCGTTATAAAATACACGTGACTGTGACTCATTCCGTAGTTAGTTGGGTACTGTTAGAAACCAAAAATGAGTCACAGTCCAGACCTGTTCACGGTCTTAAATTGCCCCCCCCCCCCCGCTTTATTGGAGGATTTGGCCCCCCCCCCCTACCCGCTTCGTTTTATTACCCTCCTGCCAAAAAATGAAAAAAGTACGCTAAAATTATGACGCCATATTTGACCTAGCAATATGTAGTCTTGTTAAGTACA
>JASAMX010032415.1:0-10205 GCA_030248175.1 Microlaimidae sp. YZB2_3 | reverse complement strand
AATCTGTGTTGAATTGTTAATGAAAAGTGTTCAAGGTTTAATATATTTAATTTCATAAGTATCAAAATAAGTTATTGATATCCTGAATGATATAAAGATTGTTTGTTTTTCACTAAAAATCGCGTTCAACAACCAACGTACAAAAATCTAAACGATTGTTCCCTTAAGTTTGGCGCCCTTCTAGTGCGATCAGCAACAAAATTCGGCTCAATCGTCATTTTCTAATGTTTCAAAATCTAAGTTTTCACTTCGTTAGAGGTAGCCGATAAATTTTGCCTTTTGTTGCAAGTGCAGAAATTCTCCTGGAATACTAAATTATTTATTTTGGTTTGATAATTCAATGGATTTTCGTCTATTTCAAAAAATCTTTCAAAATATATTTTAAAATCATAAAACAAATATTGTACGTTCTTCTTCTACTAAAAATCTAAAAATTTTGTCGCTGTACGTCCGTTGTGTAATTCATTCATTCTGAATCACGATTCATCAATATTTGTAGAAAAGTTATTTTCGTCGTCTGTTCCTAAAACTAATGAAACGTTGATTGTTGTTACGGTCAATGCCAAAATTCCATGACACCAGAAATGATTTTGCAGCGATGAATCCTTCTTTTGTAAATAACGAAAGGCATTAACCCTGCGCCAAGCGACGACCAATTTCTTCTGCAGCCAGCGTAGGAGGAAGTATTTGCAAAAGCAATATCTACATCCGGCGCCCCCTCCAGGCTCTTTTGTGAAATACTTCTTTCAAGGGAGTCTGGTGTACCATGTTAGCTTTGGCGACCAGAAGAATGGTTTTAAAATATGTAGCTTGAAATTATTTGAAAAATTCCTGGACCTGCTTGAATAACAGCATTCATTGATTGCTGCTTCATTTGTTTTTAGTTCCCACTTTCACAATTGATAATTTGGTTATTTAAAATATCCAACAGCTCAAAAAATTACCACCTGAAAACTCTTAAGCGAGGTTAGAATAACTTAATTAACTTAAAATATTAAAAAAAACCCCAAATACAAATTGTTAAAAATTGCTACAGAATTAGAAATAATATGCAAAATGAGTCCTCATCTTCAGACTGGCCACCAAAACGTGGAGCTAACACAAATCCCTGGGTAGTGGAATTATATATGTGACAGAAGATGCTGTCTGTTGATGAATGGTCAAATGCTGACCATCCGATTTCTGTGGGAACGTGTGTCGCATATAAAATAGCCTCGAAAAAAGGTGAGATGTGGTGGCATAACATGATCGAGATAGACTCTTTATAGGTTCAAACTTTAATGCAGAATTATAAATTAATGGCGGGTAAATTCCATCCGATAAAAAAATTTAAACCCACAACCATACGTGAGCAAGTTGGTCCAGAGTGGAGGGTAAAACGCTAATTTTAGATCAAAAAAACATTTTTATTGTATTTTTGAGCTCTATATATTTAAAAAACACTGATTTTGACCTTAAATTTTAAATTTGGAGACAGTTAAAAGTCATTTTAAAGGCTTTACTAAATCTTTTTCTTAAAACTATTGGGACTTTTTTTTAATTGCATCAGAAGAATTTTCATAGTGAAATAGTTTATTATTTTTCAGGTGCCTTACACCGAGACTGTTGACCTGTTAGAAGAAATAGTAATAGAATACATACAAGAAATGACTAAAGCGGCATTGGACGTGGGAAAACCCGGCCGTGTTACCCTCGAAGACATTTGGTACCTTATTAGAAGAGACCCTAAAAAGTATGGAAGGGTCAAGGACCTTTTGACTATGAACGACGAGCTAAAGAAAGCCAGAAAAGCGTTCGATGAGGCGAAATATTAACTTTTTTGTTGTTGGGCAGCCAAACGCAAGTTTTTTGCAGCTGTTTCGTTAATTACGTGTATCTATACTACACGCAACACGAACCTGTACCTAATGTAATTGTATTGCACCTGTACCTAATGAGTGGCATCAAAAATAAAAGAAGTCAATGAAAGACAAGTTGAATAAATGAAGTAAAGCTTTTTTGGAACCAAATACTACACGAAAACTGTTGGTCTGAGGCTAATGAATATGAATAGAAGATTAAGAACCTGATTAGAACCAAAAAAGTAAAAAGATCGGTCATTTGCCATTGAGAATCGAGGCTACCTATCAAAGACCTATTGAGTAAAGCAAGAAACCTTTTCCTATTAAGTTAAGCTGAAAAAATTAAAACTTTAGTTTTTGATATTTTTTATACTGAGTGATTTTTTTAGAACTTGTTATTATCAAAAAAGCGTATTCAGTAAAAAATTAAGTGATAATCAACGTTTTGCTCTGGGTAAAATATCCAGTAAAAAGTCGTAAAAAATAAGTTCCAGTACAATAAAATATTTTACTGTAATTAAAACTAATTATTGTGAAAAAACAACATAAAACATTCCACAAATTTGAAAAAAAAATTAAAACAAACGGTCATTTCAGCAAAATATGAAAGATAAATAAAACAATTTAAATTGTCAAATATTTTAAAACTAAGTTTATGTATTTTCTTAAATTAGAAGAATATAATTACAAATTTATTTCGTCAATAATTAATTTGAAAGAAAAGAAAATTAAAAATTAAATTTATCAGAAAGCTTTGTAAACAATAATCATGTTAAAATTTTTTTGCTAATTCATTTAAATATATTGTGTACATTAAATGTGATTTGAATCTGAGTTTTTTAATGAATAAACTGCTCAGACATTGTTTTTGAAATTGGAATTTGTTTTCGAAGACCAGCAATTCGATTTTTTTTGTGAAGATAAGGTAAATTTACGGGTAAACGTTCTGTCATTTAATTCGGAATTACTATTCTTAAATGTATAATTGTTATATCGCTATGGTTTGTTATCATTATAAAATTATAAATTTTTGAATTTTCATAAGAATAAATCAAAATTATTTAACCTTCAATTTGTTGTTTCTATTAGTGTTTCGTCGATAATAAAATATTTTAAACTTTTCTGCTCGTGTCATTTAAATTCCGTTAAAGATTGTTGTCTTTTTATTATACCTATACCAATGCAGTGTTTTATTGGAAGTTTTTTCGATTGGTTTTTTATGTTGTTGATAAACTGGCTTGCTGTTTTTTAAGCCGATGATTGGTTGAAAACACCCAACCTGTTATTGACGTAAAATTATTCACAAAAAGAATTTGCATTAACATTACTTTTGGTTTTGATTATACTGTTTCTAAGCAGCTGACATTTCAACGATCATTTTTCAATTTAAAAAAGTAGCAATTTTTTAAATGAAGTTAAATAAACACAATTCTAATTTGATGAGTATACATCCTTTTTTAGGCGTTTTATATAAACATTATAGTTTTAGTCGTTTTATATTGTTGTAACATGTGAAGAAAAGAAACAAAAAGTTTAAAGTTTTTGTTTACATAGATGGTAGCAATGGACCATTCCAGAGTGCCCGTTGATCGGGGTTGGGCCTGGGTGGTCGTGATAGGAGCCTTCTTCAACTTATTTGTCTTTCTCGGAATCCTTAAAGGACTAGGTAATTATTGTTGTTTTTTTTTTGTTTTCCGCGCAGGGACAGCTGGAATTGGACAAGCACTGCTGTCCCAATGTTAAATAATTGATAATTGCACAAATCTACCTATTTACTTAGTGTTTAATAGATTTACTTTTAAAATAGTAGCTTTCCAAAAAAAACAGGCACATCACGAGACTTGGCTAAACAATTTTTTACTCAATTAAAAACGTATGCGCTGGATATTATGAAAAATATCTCCTTATTTTAAATCTTAGTTTTGCGAGTAAATCTAAAATCATAAAATCTTTATCCAAAATACATTCATAAATTTATTTTTATCCAAAATTACATTGCTGGAGTAATAGAAAAATGGCATCATTTAAAAGGTTATATGTTTCAAAAACTAAATCGCAATTTTGACAGTTTTTGTTTACAAAAAACATGACTTATGCTTTTTAGGTACTGTGTACTATGATGCAATAAAATACTGATTATCTTCATTCGTCTTCCTACAAGTAATATGAGTCGTTCTCGTTCATTATGTTTTTTCGGGGAGGGAGAAGGTTGATCTAGAGAGATCCACTCTTCCTAGAGCCAAAATTTTCGACCACATTGGAAAAATCTATGTGGCCGCCCCCTCTCACCTCCCACCTTGAGAGCGGTCGAGCCTCCCCTGTAGCGAAAGTAACCCCCTTTTTCTCTCCTCAGCCAATTTTCATGTATAATTTTATATTTACTGTCAACAACACGTTTTTTTAATAAAAATCGGGATTTTCATACCCTTATTACGCTTATATAGCTTGTTTTAATCTATAAAACTCACTCAATATAGGCCCAAAAAAACCTTAAATTATCAATTTAAAACAACTTTGTTAAAAAAAATCAGACCCCCTGACCCCTCTTCCTGTGAATTTAAAATCGGCTGCCCCAGGTCGCCCCACCCTGAAAAGCCAGGGGGTGCGTACCCTTCTGTACAGCCCTAAAAACTTTTCACTCGGGAGTGAACGGTGGGCCAGGACCTCTCCTCCCACCAGCGGACCCGACCAAAAACATCCATGTTTACCAATTTGTACCTAACACAACATGCAAGTAGGAATTCCTTCTTTTATTTTAGGTATGATATTTGTCGCTTTGTTGGAGTATTATCAGGAAAGTGCTGTGTACACCGCTCAAGTTTATTCAATTGTGGGAGGCGTGTCCATGTTTTTGGCTCCAGTATCCACCGCACTATGTATGTGAGCTAAAATTAAGAAAATTTAAAATATATTATTTTTTTGTTCCAGTTTTAGAGTGTAAATTATTTTATATATCGAAAGCAGAAATCAATTAGTTTTTTGTTTATTAAACATTATAAGCCAGTTTTAGGTTTTTAATCCAATATCTTTAAAAAAAACTAAAACTGAGGCCTAATATTTTTGTTTTAGCAATATCGTACTGGTCATAAAAATATAATATATTTTTGTTATCATTGCAAATTTCTATGAAAAATAGGCGGCAGTCTTTTTTTAGTTTTTTAAAAAATTTAATATTATTTTTTGTTTATTTTCATTTCTTTTAAAAACTTAGTTAAAAAATTTAGTGAATTTCATTAATTAGTTGATTATTAGAAATCGTAAAAAAAATTTTAAATGCTTCTATGGCATTAAACAACTCTAATTTTGTATTCTGTGAGCATTTGTAGTTTTCTAATAATTTCTTTATTTATAAGGAAAACCTAAATAAGTAATCAATAAATAGTTATTCTAAAATTTGATTTGATATGCGGCCGTTTTATTTTTTTAAACATTTAATTCCACTGCGCGTACGCAAAAATAACGAACGCTCGTTTTAAATAGGATTATAACGTTGCTTGACACATAGTCAGTTTCAGTACCTTCAAAAAATTGTAAGTCTCTCTGTATTTTGATCTAAATGAAGTAATATCAAAACTTTGTGATAGCTTCAGTTCAACGTTATAATTAAAAATGTGAAAATGTCATAAATAATTTGTTTAAATAATAATAAGATTATACTATTAACTATAGTCATTGAAATAATATAGTTAGTGTAACTACTCTTGTTTGATGATGTTTCAAAAGTATGACGACGTTTACATATGAGTTCTAAAGTAAAGCTGCCGAACGATGGTGTAATGTCGCACGTCAGTCAATTAGGTATTGAGGCTGGAGATTACAGGTTGTCCTTTGCCAGTAACCAGTTTCGTTAAACCTTTTTTGGTTCCATCTGGCACGCTCCTCGCCTTGCTAACCTCTCTTCCCACTCTTGGAGGAGATCAGCAACCGCTGCGGGCTTCGCCCAAATGTCCTCTGGTCCTAAGATCGTGTTAATATGTGCGCATGTGAAAAGATGTTGTGTTGTTTGTGTTTGTGTTTTGCATAGCGGGCAGCTTGGTGATGTGTATTGTGTGGGATTGATTTTGTGTTGGTAAGAGTAGAGAAAAGGAGATTTCCCCGCCCCGAGTTGGGCGAGAGTTTTTTTGACCCCGCGAGGAAGATTTTCTTCCTCGTTGCTTATTGCTGGTGCTTTTGTTTGAAGTAATGGGTTTATTGGAGTGTTGTTAATGTGGTTTGTAACTGTGTTTGTGTGGATTTGTTGTTTTAGTGCTTTGTATGTTTTGTTGTGTATGTCTGTTGGAATGTTTGTTATATAGTTGTTGTTGTGAAATATTGTTTGCTTTTTGAGCCTGCTGGGTGCAAGTTGTTGTGTTAAGTAGTTGAGTGAATTGTTTGTGTACATGGCTGCCAATTTTGCTTGCTTTGCGTGGTGTTGAATCTCTGTTGCTATTGGGAGGACTTTATCCTTTGTTTGTATGTGTGTGTGTTTGTGTCTGTAGTGTGCCCTGTTGCAACCCTGAGAGCAGTGTTTTTATTGTTTGCAGTTAGTTAATTTGTGTGTTTGATGTTGTGGGGCCCCAGACTGTGTGCAAGTTGTTGTGTTAAGTAGTTGAGTGAATTGTTTGTGTACATGGCTGCCAATTTTGCTTGCTTTGCGTGGTGTTGAATGTCTGTTGCTATTGGGAGGACTTTATCCTTTGTTTGTATGATGTGTGTGTGTGTTTGTGTCTGTAGTGTGCCCTGTTGCAACCCTGAGAGCAGTGTTTTGTATTGTTTGCAGTTAGTTAATTTGTGTGTTTGATGTTGTGGGGCCCCAGACTGTGCTGGCATACTCGATTATTGATCGAGTGATTGCCATGTATATGTGAGTGAGTGTTTCTTTTGGTTTACACCACTATGTTTCTGTGAGTGCATTTATGATTTTGAGTGTTTTGCGTGCTTTGCTGTGTGTATTTGCGATGTGTGTTGAATGTAAGTTTAGGGTCAAAAGTGAGCCCCAAGATTTTTGGGTTTTTAGTTGTGATGAGTGTTGTGTTGTGTATTTTGTAGTGATAGTTGTGTGTTGTACTCTGCAGGGTCTGGTGTGAATAGTGTGGATGTTGTTTTGCTTGCATTTAGTGTGAGTTAGTTGTTTTCTGTCCATGTTTGTATTGCGTGTAAGTATAGTTGTATTTGTTGTTGTGCTATGTGGTGGTTTGGGTGTGATGCATAATATATTGTGATGCCGTCTGCATATGTTATGATGTGCACGTTTCGTGGTGATGCTGGAATGTCTGCGGTGTAGATGTTTATAAGTGTGAGTGATAGACAAGAGCCTTGTGGAACTCCTGTTTTTATGAGTTTTTCTTTTTATTTGTGATTGTTGTATTTGGTGTATCTTGGGGCTCACGTTCGACCCCAAGCTTACGTTCAACACACACATCGCAAATACACATAACAAAGCACGCAAAACACTCAAAATCATAAATACACTTACAGCAACATCATGGGGCAAACCAAAAGAAACACTCACACACATACAAGGCCATCACTCGACCAATAATCGAGTATGCTAGCACAATCTGGGGCCCCACAACATCACACACACAAATTAACAAATTACAGACAATACAAAACACAGCTCTCAGGGTCGCAACAGGGCACACCACAGACACAAACATAAACATCATTTACACAGAGGCTAAAGTCCTCCCAATAGCAACACACATTCAACTCCATGCAAAACAAGCAAAATCGGCAGCCATGTACACAAACAATCCACTCAACTATTTAACACAACAACCTGCACCCAGCAGGCTCAAAAAACAAACAATTTTTCACAACAACAACAACTACACAACAAACATTCCAACAGACATACACAACAAAACCTACAAAGCACTAAAACAACAAATCCACACAAACACAGTCACAAACCACATCAACATCAACAACACTCCAATAAATCCAATACTACAAACAAAAGCACCAGCAATAAGCAACGAGGAAGAAAATCTTCCTCGCGGGGTCAGGAGAACCCTCGCCCAACTCAGGGCGGGGAAATCTCCTTTCCTCTACTCCTACTTACACAAAATAAATCCTACACAACACACATCACCAAACTGCCCGCTATGCAAAACACAAATACACACAACACAACATCTTTTCACATGCATAAACATTAACACGACCTTGGGACCAGAGGACCTTTGGGCAAACCCCGTTGCAGTTGCTGAGCTCCTCCGGGAGTGGGAAGAGAGGGTGAGCAAGGCGAGAAGCGTGCCGGACGGACCACACCAGGGTTGATGGAAACCCTGGCCACTGGCAAAGGACACACAAGCATTGAAAGATGTTGTTTCGCTTCGTTTCGCATTCCCACCACCAGCAGGCCAGGATACTGGATCAAGTCCAGTATCGCTTATTTTTCAGCCAAAAAGCTAAAACAGCAAAATTGTTTCGTTTTTTCTTGAAAACTCAATTTATTCGTCCTCATATTTCTGAAAGTCACATTAGTCATCAAAGAAAGAGGAAAGCCAAAATAAAAAAAAATTAATAGTTATTAAAAAAAGTTTTAGGCGACATGATCGGTCACAGAACAGTATGCATGATAGGTGCCTTGCTGGCTGCTGCTGGGGCGTTTATTTCATCATTTGGGAAATCTCTTGGAGCAGTAATATATCCGTATGGCATTGTTACAGGTTTGTAAAAATTTGTGGCGCATAAGTTGTATGAATTGGGGGAGGGCACTTTACTCTTCCAGCCACTTCGCTTCCGACCCATTTTACTCCCGACCCACCTCATTCTGGTTGTTGTTGTTTTAACTTCCATGGCAGAAGAGCACAGGTTATTCGAATTGTCTTTTTCTTCGGCATGGCGCCAGGAGGAAGAGGTATGGGGGGGCGTCGGCTTCCATTTTAAAACCTTCGGATTTGAATCGGGAACTGAGTCTCGAGACAGTGATTTTCATTAGGAGCAGCTTAGTTGCAGAAGGGTTTCTTGGCGTAATACTGCACTACACAGTAGAACTTTCGTCACGCTTTCTTTTAGCCGTTTAACAACGACATATTTTGTAGGTGATGCTTGGCTGCAGGGATCCCATGCGGATATTTCAGTTTTACAGAGAAATTGCCATGTTATCCCGCCAACAATTTCTCACTCCATAGATGAACAGGGGGGGGGTGGGGTCCCCCCCCCCCCTTGCCCCGAAATTTTGCCCCCCCCCCTAGAAAAAAATCCAGGCCCCCTCTCTCCCCCCAAATTTTCGAATTTTTTACCCCAGACCCAACCCTCTAGATTTTGAAATCAGACCCCCCCCCCCGCCTCCCCTCTCCAGAAAGTTTTAAGTACTTTTTCATACTAAATTTTCTTCCAAAAACGTGAATTTTTAACACAAATTCATGTTTTTACACCCTTTTTATACCCAAATATGGTTTTTTATTCAATAAAATGTAGTATTATCTTAGAAAAAAAACTATTATTAAACATTTAAAAAGTATTTTGTATCGGAAATTGGACCTCACCTGACCCCCCTCTAGGTTTTAAAATCTTCCACCCCGGGTCGACCCCCCTAGAAAGCTAGGGGGGTTCGACCCCCCTAGGACCCCCCTCTTAGATTTTGAAATGTCATTTACCCGGGGTAAACACCCCCCCTAGCTTTTTGACTGTGTTCAACTATGCTCTCATCCCACTTCGCTTCGTGGCAAAATTTTGCGAATGTATTTTTTCGTGAAATTTTAGCGGACCTCACTAATGGGACTTTATAATTTAATGGAAAAAAAACAACTCGGCAGGCTATATGGGCAGCTCTGACGACCTGCTTCTGCTTCTCTATGCCAGTAGTAATTATTTATTGACTAGCAACCGCTTACTAAGACTGGATTATTTAAAATGTCTTTTTTTGTCAAAAATACGGTATTTTCTGTCGAAAATATTTTAAAATTAGCTACAAAACGTAATTTTGTGAAAAAGAATAAAAATTTAGAATTGGTAACTTGAAAATTGAAATTATTCTCACGTTTTCTTGTGATAATTAGCGCTACGCCACAAAACAGCTCAGAAAAATTTACCAACATGCAGACTTGTGCACTACCCCCCGGTGTCTTCTTGGGAGGGGCAATTCCATAACGGGGGGCAACTTTTTTGAAACGAGGGGGCAATAAAACGGGGGGGCAAGCAGGGGAGAAAAAAAAAGAAATAAAGGAGAAAAAAGAAGGGAAAAGAAAAAAAGAGACAAAAAAAGCGAAAAAAAGGGAAAAATAGGTCTAAAATGGCTTAAATACATTGAAATAGGCTAAAAACTGCAAAAAATTCGCGATTATGGCGTCATCATAGGTCAAAAATGGCGTCATAATCTTAGGGTACTTTTTCACTTTTTGGCGGGGGCGGGCAATAAAACGGAAGGGGGCA
>JASAMX010032413.1:0-34476 GCA_030248175.1 Microlaimidae sp. YZB2_3 | reverse complement strand
CTTGGATTTTAACCTCCCCCTAATTTGGCGTTTAAACCCCCCCCCCCACTCCGGACCAACTTGTGAATGTATGCCTTGATAGTATAATAGCCTTTTTTTAAAAACGTTTAGCAAATGTTCTAGCTGAGCCTTTAACTATAATTTTTCAAAAACTATTAAAGGGCAACAAGAAAGAAATTTGCATATACTTAAGTTAAGTATATAGAGCAAAAACTCTGAGTAATATAAATTTAAAAAAACAAACAAAGTATACACAATGCAAAACAAATAAATACATAAAAAAAAGCTTAGAAATTAAATTAAATATAACTAACAAAATCGCGGACACAACCAAAAAACAAAAAGACTTATCATGGCCATTGGTCAAAACATTTTTCCCATCGCGAGATAATAGCATAAGTCAAAATTTTTGAAATAAAAATATTTTATTATATTTATGTTAAAAAATTCAGATCCGGCCAAAATCCGGTTTTAAAAAAAAGATCCAGCCGGACCGGATATACGGTTGGGCCCTAAGTATAACAACCCTTCCATTCCCCCTACCTTAAATCCCCTTCGCCTATCTATGGTAGGCTGGTAGACAGGAGGCCCATCTATCAGGCTTGGGCATATTATTATTAAGGCTAGGGTGGGTAAGCGAACCGCTCTCAAACTTCCAAGCGAAAGGTGGGGGGTCAGAAATTTCGGCTCTAGGTTGCAGGAAGGGTTGGCCAATATGTATACCCCCGCCAAAAACATATTAAGTTTTTTTGAATAATAAAAAAGATTTTTGATCTTATTTATATATAATTTAGTTTAAAGGGTGGTGGGTAAAAGTTCTAAAGACATTTTTAAATTTGAAAGAAGGGATTGTTAGTTAAACCCACCTTTTTTGGTTTTTGGAACTAATTTTTACTATAGCTTCTTTTTATGTTTTATTTTTGAATCAAAACTAGATAAAAAACGCTAATTTTAATTTAAGTCAACCCAAACACTAGTTTTGTAGATGCTAAATTCATTTTGGAATTAAGCCCATTTGTTGATATCAGCTCGTCTGCATTGGACTGGAACATAAACATATATCCGCATAATATCTATGAAAATTGTTTTTAGGCTTTGATATCGCCGCCTGCCAGCAACGAGCGTGTGGAGTTTTCGGGCGCCCCCCAAGCCCCCCGGGGCCCCTACACCCTGGACAAGGACCAAAGCCAGCTCCTACAGCACCGCGGGGGTCCACCCAGTGTAGGAGAGTACAGCAAGATTTACCCCACCCCGCCGAGTCTGGAACCCATTGGGAACCAGTTCTCACCGGAGATGCCTGGCAACGGAGGAGTTATCACAGGTATAAGTGTTGTAAAAAATATTTATTTTGATTTTTTTATAACCTAAACCTGTGCACGGCATAGATGAACAAGGGTGGGGGTAGGGTGGGATTCAACCCCCTTGTCTCGAAATTTTGCCCCTCCCCCTAGAAAAAAATCCAGGGGGTCCATTCCTCCTCTCCCCAAATTTTCGAATTTTTTACCCCTGACCCCCCTCTAGATTTTGAAATCTGACCCCCCCTCTTCCCTATCGAGAAAATGTTAAGTATTTTTTTATACTAAATTTTCTTCCAAAAATGTAAATTTTTTACGCAAATTCATGTTTTTACACCCTTTTATACCTAAATATCGCTTTTTATTCAATAAAATGTAGTATTGTTATTTAAATAAACTATTATTAAATATTTAATAGTTTAAAAGTATTTTGTTTCGGAAATCGGACCCCACCTGATCCCCCTCTAGGTTTTAAAATCTACCACCCCGGGTCGACCACCCCCCTCTAGAAAGCTAGGGGGGTTCAAACCCCTAGGACCTCCCTCCTAAATTTTTAAATGTCATTTACCCGAGGTAAACCCCCCTAGCTTTTTGACCGTGTTCATCTATGGTGCACGGTCGGAAAATTTCCTCCCACCGTTTTATTAGTAACTGTCCCCCGGTTTTAATGCCCCCCCGCTCGAAAATGAAAAATATATGCTCCATTTTTGCCCTATTTTCGCGACATTTTTGTAGTTTTTAGCCTATTTTAACGCAATTTAAGTCATTTTAGACCTGTTTTTAACTTGAATTTCGAATTTTTGTTTTTACGTTTTCTTGTGGTTTTTTTCTCTCCCGCATGCACCCCTTGTTTTATTGCCACTCCCCGTTTCAAAAAAATTGCCCCCGTCCTTCCTATTTTGGAATTACCTCCCATTTATAACCCGGGGGGGGTGAACATGTCTGGTGGTGACCTCTGTTGGTTTGGGACTTTCAGGTGTGATTTTAAATGTTAGAATTTGGAAAATTTCTGACGTTTCTGATCAGTTTTGTTCCAGTTGTAGGCATAGGTGGCCAGCCTCTCAGTTTTTTTTTGGGGGGGAGGGGAGGGAGTCGTATACCCGATCCCCGAAATTCGGGGGGAGGGTGTCCCCAAAAAAATTTTTTGGGGTATTATACCCCAAATACCCCATTTTTAGCGTTTTTAATACTGGGGACCCCGGACCCCCCAAATTTTAGGGAGGTGTCGGCAGTTTCAAGATTTTTTGGGGATATAACACCCAAACCCTCTCCCTGCCCACTTATGGCTTTAGAGGCTTATTCTAATTTCTTGGTAAGTGCAGTAAGTATATGATTAACTTTTAAGGAGACGTTTGCAGACAATGGTTATTAAATGTTTTTTAAGGTTGTCAGAGGAAAACGATTATTTAGTTGTATAAACAGGTGGGCAGGGGGGTGGGGAAAGTTGGGCCCCAAAAATCCCGATTACTTCGGACACCCTTTTCCCCAAAATTTAGGCAGTCCCTCCCAGTCATAGGTGGGCAGCCTCTCGGATTTTGGGGAGGTCAAATTTTAGGGGAAGCGGTGTCCTGCAAGACCCAAATTTTGAGGGGGTGTGTACCCAATATTTCCGCGCTGCCTTAAAATGGGCTTAAAACGCTTAAAAAACGTAAAACAAGCTTATAAATGCTCTAAAACTGTGTAAAATTAAAATAAGACCTTATTGCAACTTATAAATTTTATTTTTTAATTCTTTTAATAATAATGTGTTTATATATTCTTATAATTAGATTAGAAATCATAGTTTTTTTAATAATTACGTAATAAAAAAATGAAAAAGTACCCTAAAAATATGACGCCATTTTTGACATATGATGACGCCATCATCGCGAATTTTTTGCAGTTTTTAGCCTATTTCAATGTATTTTAAGCCATTTTAGACCTATTTTTACCTTATTTCCGCTTTTTTTGTCCTTTTCTTCGTTTTCCCTCCTTTTTTTCTCTTTTTTTCTCCTTTTTTTTCTTTCCCCCCTGCTTGCCCCCCCGTTTTATTGCCCCCCCCCGTTTCAAAAAAGTTGCCCCCCCCCGTGCACCCCCATTTTGGAATGGCCCCCCCCGTTTTAACCCCCGGGGGGGGGGGCAGTGCACATGTCTGGTAATATTATTGTCTTGATCATAGGTGAGCACGGTCGGGGAAGCTAGGGGGGGTGGTTACCCGGGGTAAATCGAATTTTGAATTCTAGGAGGGGGGTCCCAGGGGGTCCGGACCCCCCCCTAGCTTTTTAGGGGGGGTCGACCTGGGGTGCGAAATTTTGAAATCTAGAGGGGGGTCAGGTGGGGTCCGGTGTCCAAAGCAAAACAGTTTTAAACCATAATAACTTTAATAATTGTTCTTTTTATAGGATAATACTACATTTTATTGAATAAAAAGCCATATTCATGTATAAAAAGAGTGTAAAAGCATGAATATGTGATGAAAATTCACGTTTTTGGAAGAAAATTTAGTATAAAAAAGGTACCTAAAATTTTCCCGAGGGGGAGGGGGGTCAAATTTCACAATCAAGAGGGGGTCAGGGGTAAAAAATTCGGAAATTTGGGGGGAGGGGGGGGCCCTAGATTTTCGTCTAGGGGGGGGCCAAAATTTCGAGGCTAGGGGGGTGGACCCCACCCTGCCTCCCCCCTTTCTCACCTATGGTCTTGATTATAAAGTCAAGTATTACAAACTTTTTAATCCATAATCTTATATTTAATTAAAGATTATATACATACATGGGCGTAGCCAGGGGGGAGGTCTAGACCCGCTATTTAGGTCGGCAAAGAGAAAATTTTGGGGTTAGACCCCCCTTTTGGCTCGCCAAAGATAAAAATTTGGGGGGTCTAGAACGACCATTTTTAAACAACAACAACAACAACCATTTTTAAAAAATTTTCTCGCGCTTCGCTCAACGTCCCATTTATTATATAGTCTCCATTTGCAAATTTGTATTACTTTGTTTTGTAATCTTGGTATGACCACGCTAAATCCACCCCATTCTTTATGTTTTAATTGGTCTCCACTTCCAGATTTGTGTTGCTTTGTTTTTAATCTTGATATGACCACGCTGGACCCCCCTTTAGATTTGTTATATAGTGGTATTAAAAATTTAAAGGTTGGAAGTAATTTAAAAAACATTTTCTGATACTTTGCATTGCTCAGCTGTAATTCAATGTACTCATTTTTCAGCTGTAATGTTTTCGAAATCGAAAATTGTTTGTAAAGAATTGTTTCTTTGTTTTATAGACTTATTTTTATTGAATAATAAGAAAATAATGAAGCATATGACATAAACAAGGTAATAAAAACTCCGCACGAAGTCCTTTCATTTATTTTTTTAGTCCTTTTATAACGCTTAAAAAGTTTTCTCCGGGAGGCGAATTTGGGGGGTGTCTCCGGGTACCCCAAATTTAAAGAGGTGTCAGCAAAATCCGAAATTTTGGGGGGTATAACCATCCCCCCAACCCCCCCCCTACCCACCTATGGTCCCAGTACTAAAAACGCTAAAAATGGGATAATTGAGGTATGCCATAAAAAAATATCGGGACACCCAAATTTTGGAAGTCCGGTATGCCCCCCCCCAAAATCCGGGAGACTGCCCACCTATGGTTGTAGACGTATTTTATCAATATTTTTTACATTTTTGTAAAGTATTAAAAGTTAATTCTGATCCCGACATTTAGGTTTGGAGTCCTCTTGTGCGGCCAACATGTCGCCCGTAGTTTATCCAATGTCCACGAAAGCCGAGGGACGCTCCGGTTTGGGCGGCGGGGACGGTGAATTGATTTTTCACCTTCCCAAGATGGCCGCCTTTTTGTCCTCTTCCAAGTTCTCCGGGCCTTGCGACGCTCTACTGAACCGGAAGCGACAGAAAACGACCCTCCATCACGGTTTCCAGCAAATACTCAGCCTGCGCTACAAACCCAGTCTTCGACCGGCGGCCGTCCCGGCGTCCACGTCCGCGCCGGCCGCCGCCGTGCCCCCGCCAGCCGACCCCACCAGAGCCTTTCTCCTCGGCCATCAACAGTCCCCGTACATGGGGAGCCTCTCCCGGGGTCCCTCCACCCCCGGAGGTGGCGGTTACCCAACCCCCCGGGCCGGCTCCGCACGCCCCGGCGCCTCCCCCGCCTTTCAGCAGGGCCACTCCCCGGCCATGGGCTACGGGAACCCCGGCTCAGTAGGACCCGGTCACCCGAAAACCCCGCGCACTCCAGGCGGCAGCAATCAAATCTCAAACACCGGCGGAGGAATGGATATACAGAGTCCGCTCAGCGTGAACAGCGCAGCCACGCCGCACGCCAGGTACGGATTTTTCGGTTTTTAACGCTTAGGGTAGCTGACTTAATTTCTCTCACCTTTTTTATTTTTTTGAATAAGTTTTTTCCGGTTTTTCCAATCGACCCTAAATTTGGTCTAAAAATGAAATGATAGCTATTTTTGTTATTCCAGGTCAAAATTTTAAAATTTCTGTTACACTTAAAGATCAGTGGAGGTTTAAAGGTTTTATTTTATAGTGGCCGAAATTAAGGCGCGAGCCATTAACTTCGGCCACCTTAATAAACAAAATTTTTATAAAAGGTTGCAAATTTATCTAAGGTTTGTTTTTGGTGCATATAACTTAATTTTTTTCCGTTATCAAACTGTAATAGTTATTAGCAAGACTTTAAATGATTATGTCAAAATCTTAAAAAAAACAAGTTTTAACAACATGTATTTTTTGTTCAATTTTTATTTTGGCTTAAAAAAACGTCAAAAAAAGTCAAATGAGCAATAAAATTCTTTAAAAACACGGTAGTACGATGATATTTAAAAACAGCAAAAAACGGCAGGTTCTTTCACCTAAATTTCAAGGTGGCTGAAATTAACGGAATCTTAAAATACGCAGTTAGTTAAACGTATTGCAAAGTGATTTTAAAGAAAATACAAAACATGAGCCTTTGAGCCTTAAATAGAAAATATTTTAAGGTTATATAGTGCTTCGTTCTAAATTTGATGCAATTTTTAAACACAAAGCAAAAATTATTAAAATCACAAAAAAATCACTTTTTGTATGAAAATGTTGATAATGCAGAATAACAAAAATAAAAAAACTTTTGCAAGAACACATTAGTCAACATTCATCCAGGTACTTTTGTTCTAGCTCTTTTGTGTTTTAAAAATAAGCCAATTTTCTAACACCTTAAATTGGTGGCCGAAACTAAGGCCTGTCCGAAATTAAGTCAGATAACCTATATTTAAGATTTACTGCGAATTGGAATATATTTGTGTCGTGATATCTGAATCCACTTCACCAAATTTAAAGTAAAAAAATGGCTTATTTAGGTTCTACGAATGGTATATTTTTTTAGTATTAGAGCATCATATTATTTTTCCTTTTTTTACTACTTCATAGATAATTTATCTTGTAGACATCCTTTTTTATAAACTTTAGAATTTCTATTCCGTGGTATAAGAATTTTATTATATATCCTGATTTTTTTATTCAGTAATATTTGCACTTTTTATAACTTACAACAATGCCAAAAATTATGGACTTTGTTAGTGCTTTAATTTTATATACTGAATTAATATTTTTTAGAAACATCAACAGTGTGGAAAATCAGTTGTCTTATCCATCAGGAGGCATGGGAGGAGTGCCGGAAGCCCACAGCCTGGTTGCAGTTTTACTGCTTTCAGACACTTTTATCAGCTTGTACAGGTTAGGAATTGATAAAGATTTGTAAATTAATTTTAATTATCGCTGGAACTTATTGCAGTATCACTTATAAATCTCTTATTAAATGTTTGCGTCGAATCTAAGGGGTATGGACGGTGTTTAGGGATAGCAGTTTCGATTCGTGTCCACTGTGCGCGTGCCAGACAGTGAGTGGGCCGACGATGCACCACCTTTCGCCCAACATCCGCGGTCTGGAGATGGGAGTGTACATCAACCCGCCCGTTGCCTGCAGTCGACAGTACTCCCAGTACCTCATGCCCGGGGACGGACGGTGCAACTGTGGATTCAGGTATGTTTAGAATTATTTTGGTTCTTTGTACTGCACCTAAATTTTAGCTAATAGTCTTAGTAGTGAGTTAGAGAACAGTTTGAATTAGAGCAGTAACCTTTGAGCTTATATTTTACATTATTATAGTTATGGTTATGATTATTAATTATTATAGTTATGCACTTGAGCAATGCAATGTTATAGTTAAATACTGGTAATTTTATTATTATTTAGTGCTGTTCGTCATCGATATTTAAGTAGCCAAGCCGGTTTATTCTTCGAAGATGAGTTCGAAGCCACAGGCGTTTGCAATTGGGCCATTGATTCAAGGTATATTATTTTTTATTTAGAATAAAGTTTCCAAAAGACGAAGGGATTTATTTGATTTTAATGAAACAAACCTGTTATTAGCTTTTAGAACCCAAGTGACTTAAATTTGGAAATACATTGCAATCATAAGCATGCGTGGGCACGGGCAGCTTTCCAAATCTTGGGAGTTATGCCTGAACATGTTTCAAAAACCCCTGTTTTCCATTTTTAATACTGAATTTTAAATTTTAGAGGTATGTCAAAGCTTTCAAAATTTGTGAAGATATAACACATCATCTGTCCCCCGATAATTCTTCTGTCCCTTTTAAAAAAATTCCAAAAACTGTTAACAGTCCCAAGTTCTCAGTACAAAACATGTTATAACAAAATGTTGTATTTAAAGATACCCCCCCCCCAAAAAAATAGCAATAACACTGGAGGTTACGCACCTGATCATTGTAATGTAAATCGATTTGTCAACTTAAATCTAATTTTTTTTGTTTTAGGTCAGATAATCCTTTAACCACTAATAATATAGATGTGATAGAACTGATTAGGCAGCAGTCAATGTGCAGAGACTTGGTCTCACCTTTAGTTTCCACGTACAATCTCAAGAAACAATGCCAGCAATTGTTTGCTTCTTCTGGCAGGTATGGTCAGCAACGTTACACTATTATACACAATATTTACATTTTTATCATTTCAAAAATTTAAAAAATCTATATCTGACGTTTGCTTTCGATTTTTTTTATTTGTGTGGTGGTTTTCAATTCAAATTTAAAAAATTATTAAACCAAAAAAAGAAATGTACAATTATTAGGATAATATAAATGCGTTTGTTTTTTTTTGGTTTTAATGAAATTAAAATAATAAAACGTTCTGCGGTATTAATTTAATGAAATTTTAATACATTAAAATTTGAAATTATTTATTGTACACAAGGGCGTAGCCAGGGGGGGTTATGGGGGTTGCAACCCCTCCTCCTTTTGGGCTGGCTGAGGTAAAAATTTGGGGGTCCTAAGAGAACAAATTTTAAAAAAATTTTCTCGCACTTCGCCTCGCTCAGCGCCCGACAATTATATACCTTTCTACAACTTTTAAGTGGTTTTTAATTAATTTCAAAGACAATTTTGAAATTTTTTTGTGCTTTCGCACGATTTTTAATGTCATGCCTTTTTAACCGCCTGGCTACGCCCCTGATTGTGCAGTTGACAAAACTAACGAATGGTTATATTGTTTCAATGAAATTTTAGGTTTCACTTGAACATCCCTTTGTCCCAGCTGAACGAAGATCAGCGCGGTGTGCCCATGGCCAACTCTGGGGTAGGCAGTTCGAACGGCAGCTACAAGACGCAATCCTTCGACTATTTCGTGTCCGCCGTGGAGGCCAGGGACCTGAGTCAGCTCTGCCACTCCGCCCTTGACGCAGCTTGTATGGTCATGGAAGGTAAGAACGCAAAATAAGGTATTTTTAATATAGTGTAGCAATTTAATTTTGATAAAAAATTTTATCAAAGTTTTTATACTTTGACACCTGAAAATCCCAAAATGTTAGGATCGAGGCTTTAATAATTTTTTTTTGGAATTGGTAAAATACGGAGTTTAAGTACTTTCGCGGCAACAGCACACCACACCTGCCAACTCTTATCCTCATAGGTGGGCAGGGGGGTTGGAGGTGGTTATACCCCCCAAAATCCCGATTATAGCCGACACCCCCTTCCTAAAATTTGGGGTACCCCGGACACCCTTCTAAAATTTGGGGGGTCCCAGTACTGAAAACACTAAAGATGGAGTATTTGAGGTATACCCCAAAAAAATTTTCAGGACACCGCCCCCAAATTTCGGAGGTTGGGTATACCCCCCAAAATCCGGGAGGCTGCCTACCTATGCTTATCCCCAGTATGGTGTATCGGTTTGCATTTTTTGTCTAATATTTTGTGGAGATCATTAGTTCCCAAATGAATGGTAAAAAAGGCAATTTATAAAGCTAAGCACATCAGGAATATTCAGGCGCGTCAGGAACGAGCCCACTACGCGTTTCTAAGCTTAAGCAAAGCCTAAAAACAATCTAAACTTTCTCCACGCAGCTATTTTTATAAAGTTTAGGTTATTTTTTAGGCTTCGCTTAGGTTTAGTAACGCGTAGGCTTAAGCTCGTTCCTGACGACGTTCCTATGTGCCTAGCTTTATAAATTGCCGTAAAAAACCATCACTATCTGCCTGAATTCCTTTTTTGCAACGCTATAAGAATAGTTTTGTGTTATTCGGATAAAATAAGTTTTACGCTGATGTAGAAAAGAATAAAATTTTTATTTAGGCACGACTCCGTCGAGCTCTGACATGGGTAATTCCAAGAGCAGCATGATGCAGCACCTGTGGGGTTTTCTGAAGGCGGAGGGGGCGGAAGAGAGCGGGGACTCTGAGTCCCTGGCCACGGTACGCTCCCTTCAGGGTCTGCTCCAGGACGCCCTGCGGAAATTGGCCGGATTCGAGGGTCCGCTGACCTGGCGGAGTCTGGAGCGGAAGAGCTCTCGAGCCCGCGCCTCTCACAGCAGTCACGAAGACGCCTGCCAGCCGGAACCCATCCCCCGGGTGCTCCTCTCCACGGAGAAAGAGGCCGTTTCTAGCCTCTCCCCACTCAGTTTCCGTCTTTGGGAGCGCCTGGTCCTGGAGCCCTACAGCCAGCCCAAAGACGTGGTGTACATGGCCCTCGTGCCCGACAACCCCCACGTCATCGCCTGCGCCAAAACATTCTTCAGGTAAAATGGAAGGGGGATTTTGAAAAAATAAGCCAAAAAATTATTATAATAAAACTTTTTTTGTGTTGGTTGGTTGTTATTGGTGTTTTTTTTTTGTTTTTAGTAAAAGCTTCGAATTTATGAATATGTAAATAGAAAAAAATATTAAAAAATTGATATGTATACCCCCACCAACCAAATAATCTCTCCTTAAATAAACCAGTTCAGCTATTTAGTTAAATCGTACGATAAAAAAATTTGAATATATAAAAATCAGTAGTTTTTGGACACCTAAAGTCATGATTAGAAAATTAAATTTTGAAGCTTATCTCTGTTATTATCTAAACTAAATTACAAAAATGAAATTTTGTTTTAAACGTCACCCAACACTAATTAATAAAATTTAAAATAAGAATAAATAACTTTTTTTGCTTTTAAAAAGTCTTTGTAAAAGAATTATTGGGCACAATTTTTTTAATTTATTAATTAAAAACAACGAAAATTTGGGTTGTGGTCAATGAATCCTAAAAAAAAACCAAATAATAATATTATTTCACACACAATTCACAAAACTTAAAACAGACCTGTGCACGGTCTGAAAATGCCCCTGCTTTACTGGAGGATTTGCCCCCCCCCCCCCGTTTTATTGCCCCCACCCCGCCCAAAAATTAAAAAGTACACAAAAATTATGGCGCCATTTTTGACCTATTATAACGCCATTATCGCGATATTTTTGCAGTTTTTAGCCTATTTCAATGGATTTTAAGCTATTTTAGACCTATTTTTACCTTATTTACGCTTTTTTGTCTCTTTTTTCCCTTTTTCCTTCTTTTTTTCTCTTTTTTTTCTTTCTCCCCTTCTTGCTCCCCCCGTTTTATTGCTCCCACCCCGTTTCAAAAAAAGTTGCCCCCCGTGCCCCCTCGTTTTGGAATTGCCCCTCCCTCCCTATAAAACCCCCGGGGGACAGGTCACAGGTGCACAGGTCTGCTTAGAACTTTTTGACCACCTACATAAAATAATCTTAGTTCTTGGATCTTGGATTTCATTCTTAAAGGTCATTTTTAATTTAGAGAGTTGTCTAAGACGTACGAGAATTATCGGTTTGGACGGCACTTTCCCTTCACTAAGGTGTTCAGCGAAGGGCTCATCTCCGTGGGGGCCAAGCGCTTCAGCAACTGCCAGAAAGACGAAAATCTAAGCCCCTTTTTCCTCGCCTCACCCGAAAAAGGGGAGGAGCTGGTTGGATCGGTGGAAGAGTGGAACCGCCTGGTGGGCTATGCCATCCTTTGCAAGATGCTGGGCAAGAGCCTCGCCCCGCGCGCTTTTGACAAGAACATTTTCCGCGAGAGCGGTAAGGAGAATCAGCTTCCCCCGTCCAGTGTGGCCATGCCCCCGCCAGCCGCACCCAGCGAGCAGCTCGGCCCCGACGTTCCCAGCGGCGCAGCCGGAGCGGACCCGGACCCGGATTCCGACTCCGCCCACCTACCTCACGTCCTCGTCATCTACCTGGTGAACCCGGTGGGCTTCGGCGCGGAGCGCCACCAGAGCTGGAGCGCCGGGCGGAACAGCTCCCTCGCCATGCTCCAATGCTACCTGGAACTTGTACACAGCGTGGCCCCAGAGTACCGCCACCTTCTCCAGCTGGAGATAGTACCTCTGCAGACGGTCATGGGCTCCGCCCCCTCTCCGGACTCCCTACTGCCACCGTCGGTAAACACGCCCATCGGACAGCCGACCAATCAGCAGGCCCAGGTTAACCTTTTACTTAGCTTTTTTTGTTTTGTTTCCGCCTTATTTGTGTAAGTGGTACATGATTTCTCCAGCAAACTACTTAGTTGTTGTTACTTTTCTGCTCCATTTCTTAAATAAATAAACTGAAATTTTATAGAGTTTTATAAAAATAACATCACTTCCATCTCCATCTAACCAAATTTAACCTTAGAAAATTGAAAATTTTTGTTTTCGGCAGTTGTTTTCTTCTCAACGGCTATAATATAAGCAGAGTGACGATTAAAAAAACGAACCCGCCACATTGGTTCACTTATAATAAGAATAAAAAGTAAAGGCGTTTTTGATTATAACTTAACTTAATCCCCTCTGGAGGGGCCAAAATTTAGAGACTGAAGGATGAAACCCATCCTGCCCTGCCCCTCCTCCATTATTATCTCTGGTTACACGTTACAGTCATTTTTCAATATTTCTATGGTTAATTTTGGAAATGTTTCAGACAGTGGGAACACAGGCTCTGGGAAAGACAAACTCGGTTTCTCGATCGCTTAGCGAGGTGCTGAAGTCCCTGTCCATGTCTGTGTACAGTCAGTCTCGCGCACTCACAGTCCACGCCCTCCAGAGTATACAGGCCAAGAACCTCACCGGCTTTGGACCAGCCGCCGCCAGACTTAACCTCATACAGCAACAGATCGGACACAAGGTAAGTGGAACAGTTTTTTATTCTACTAAACTGACATTAATTGGCACAGAAATCGCCTATTTGAATAATGCTAATTTGTAGTAAATTTCTGATTATCTTCCAGTAAGACACTGTAAAAGTTAAAATAGGAAAAGTTTAGCTAAAAAACTTATGATTTGTAGGAAAACAGTCGCGTTCCAATCTACCGCATGTACTGCAGTCCGTTCGTGTTGGCCGGAGCTGGGTCAGAGCGCGGGGGTCCCACAGGAAAAACGACCAACGCCCTGAGTCTGAGTAGCAAAACGGCTCCGACCTCGGACGACTTCTCCAACGTCCTCTTCGTCAGCTACTGCCTGTCGGATGGAACTTTCCCCGGCGGTAAACAAAGCTGGTTGATAGCAACAGCCACGGACCAACAGGGCCGCATACTGGAGAACTGCATGATCAACCTCAACAACGATCAGAACTGCAATCGGTAACAACCGCACAGTTTAACTGCGGTTTTAAAATTTTTACTTTCTGTTGTACACAAAAACAAACAGTCTATTGTGTGTCTATTCTATCTATATACCATTTTTTTAGTCTAGGAGGGGGGTCCTAGGTATAGGTGGGCAGCGTCCCGGATTTTGGGGGGTATACCCGACCCCGAAATTTGCGAAGGGGGGTTTTCCCGAAAATTTTTTTAGGTATACTTCCAGACCTGTGCACGGTCCGGAAATGCTCCCCCCGTTTTATTGGAGGATTTGTCCCCTTTCCCCGTTTTATTGCCCCTCCCCGCCAAAAAATGAAAAAGTACCCTAAAATTATGACGTCATTTTTAACCTATGATGACGCCATCATCGCGATTTTTTTGCAGTTTTTAGCCTATTTCAATGTATTTTAAGCTATTTTAGACCTATTTTTTACCTTATTTTCGCTTTTTTTGTCCCTTTTTTCCCTTTTCCCTTTTTTTTTCTCTTTTTTTCCCTTTTTTTCTCTTTTTTTTCTTTCCCTTTCTTTCCCCCCTGCTTGCCCCCCCGTTTTATTGCCCCCCCCGTTTGAAAAAAATTGCCCCCCGTGCCCCCCCGTTTTGGCCGTGCCCCCCCCCGATAAACTACCGGGGAGGCGGCTTGCACAGGTCTGTACTTCAAATACCCCATTCGTTTTTAGTACTGGGACCCCCCAAATTTTAGGAAGGGTGTCGGCTATAATCGGGATTTTGGGGGGGGGTATAACCCTCCCTGTCCACCTAGGGTCCTTGGGGGTCGAACCTCCCCCTGGCTTTTTAGGGGGGGGGGGTCGACCCGGGGTGAAAGATTTTAAAACCTAGAGGGGGGTCAGGTGGAGTCTATTCCTAATGTCCTAGGCAAAATACTTTTAAACCATTAAAGGTTTAGTAATTGTTTTTTCTGGAGGGGGAGGGGAGGGGTCAAATTTTAAATTCTAGAAGAGAGTCAGGGGTAAAAAATTCAAAAATTTGGGAGGGAAGGGAGGGGCCCCAAAATTTTGAGGCTAGGGGGATGGACCCCACCCACCCTAACCCCCCCCCCTCTTGTTCATCTATGAATGATATTGTTTAGGACTAATATCATTCATCACTTACCCTACAAATGTTTTTGTTTAGTTTTGTAAATATAAATTTTTTGTTTCATGTTAGACGGTCATTTTTAGGGATTAATTGTTATCAAAAAAATATTACTATTTCTTAGTCGGTTCAATGAGGGTATAAAAAAATTAGCTGATTTTTTTTACCGTTATATTAAGTTTTTTTGAAACTATATGTATTTTAGAAGGGACGTGGAGCATTCAGAAGTGATATGTAAGGCTGTTGAACGCCTCTGGGTGTTCGTAATTGGTGTCTTGGCCATGGGCGTTAAGCCTTGGCGTCTTGTAATCAGCAGAATCGGACGAATCGGTCACGGAGAACTCAAAAGTACAATTTTATTCTTAGTTCATTATTTAAGTTTTGTTTTTTAAATTAGATAACGGTAGGTTTGTTTTTGTCATCATCTAAAGTCAATACGGTGCAGCATAGAAAATAATTTAAATGCTTCAATTATTTTTTTTATTATATTCAAACATGAAATAGAAAGTAAATATCTGCTTTTTATATTAGGTTTTTAAAAACTTGCGAGTAAATTATCTTCGGAAGTAAAATGTTAAATTAATATTACACCAGAAAAAATGCTTAGTTTTATTTATTCTGCACACATTGTGTTCACTAAATCTTTTCGTACTAAATCGTAAAATGTTTTTAGCTTGGGCCCTGTTTCTACACAAACAATCTCTGCGCAAAGCGACGAAGTTTCTCTGCGATAATTGCAAGGTGTCGTGCGGTCGTGTCCCATCGTTTACCGACACCCCTGCCATTCTTTCAGCATGTCTCATTAGTGTCGAACCGGAGAGAGGTACAGATTTTTTTGGTTTTATTGTTACTCTTGACATGACACTTCGGCTCGAAGTTGAACTGCTAGGTTACTCTGAGCGCGGTCCTCCGTACAGCTCTAACTGTTCTCAAAAAATTTTGCTTCTAGTTCTAATTAAAATAAGCGATTTTCCCAGTTGCTCAAATTTTCACATTTTTTAGCGGTACTCTCTTGTACTAATTTTAAAAACTTCAAACTTTTGATTGAGACAGTTTGCAAAAATTTTAGTGAACGTTTTAAAAATAGACTGGAATATTCGTTGCCAACTTGGCTTTAAATAATAAAAGATGTGTAATAAGTAAACGCATTGTGTGTGAAGCGCGAAAATTTTTGGGACCGTCAATAATGTTTAGAGAAACAGAGACAATGAATAAAAAAAAACTTAAGATGATTGTAATCGGTTTTTATTTTACTTTAGCAGATTACACAAGTATTAAAGTAAAAGTATTAGCATTAATTTATCATTTTCTGTTTTGATTTCTTTAAAACACTGTTTTTAGTGTACGCTTGAAATTTTCTTCGTCACAAATTTCCGCCGGATATTAAAATAAAAGCTTCTGCTTGTCAATAAAAAAATTCAAAACGTAAATTGCCATTTTCTGTTGTTGTTGTTTTAATGATATTAACGAATATATTATGCTGATTAATATAAACAATTTAGGTCTACGGATTTTCCCAGGGTTTTTCGACCACGATGAGCGTTTTGGACTGAGTTCTAAGCACTGTCCACTCAGCACCCCTGAAGATATTACATCCACGCATATCATGGTTTTTGCCACTTCAGCCGTATCTGTAAGCTGATAACTTTATTATGAATTGCTTTTTGACTTATTTATTTCGTATAGTTGAATTGTAAAAAAATTAATTGAATTGCTGCAGATCGGAGCAGCACACTGTGCCGCTGGAAAAAGGAATTAAACTGAGAAATTAAAAACATAATTATACAACCAAAGATGTGCCATGGGAAAAATTAAAGTAATTATCTCGCCCAATGACGGGGTTAATTTTTACTAAAATAAATCTACAAAATTTAGCTGCAGACCAGGGGGGCAAACTCCCTCAATATAACAATATCTTTTTATTTGCATTTTTTTTCTCATAAATTATAAATATTTGTCCAAGCTACCCAAAAAATACTATTTTGCGCTGGGGTTTGGCTTAAATCTTCAAATATGAACCAGTTTTGGAAATTCTTTGTTTTCAACGAATTCTCACAAAAACTCAAATAATTGCACAAAAAGTGAAAAATATCAAAAACATATCTTTTTATTTGCATTTTTTTCTTATATTTTATAAAAATTTGTCCAAGCTACCCAAAAAATACGCTTTTGCCCTGGGGTTTGGCTTAAAACTCGAAATATGAACCAGTTTTAGATATTCTTTGTTTTCAACGAATTCTCACAAAAATTCAAATAATTGCACAAAAAGTAAAAAATCTTAAAAACATATCTTTTTATTTGCATTTTTTTCTTATAATAAACATTTGTCCAAGCTACCCAAAAATATTATTTTGCGCTGGGGTTTGGCTTAAAACTCGAAATATGAACCAGTTTTAGAAATTCTTTGTTTTCAATAAATTCTCACAAAAACTCAAATAATTGCACGAAAAGTAAAAAATCTCAAGAACATATCTTCTTATTTGCATTTTTTCTCATATATTATAAACGTTTGTCCAAGCTACCCAAAAATACTATTTTGCGCTGGGGTTTGGCTTAAAACTCGAAATATGAACCAGTTATAGAAATTCTTTGTTTTCAACGAATTCTCACAAAAACTCAAATAATTGCACAAAAAGTATAAAATCTCAAAACATATCTTTTTATTTTTGCATTTTTTTCTATTATATGATAAACTTTTGTCCAAGCTACCCAAAAATACTATTTTGCACTGGGGTTTGGCTTAAAACTCGAAATATGATCCAGTTTTAGAAATTCTTTGTTTTTAACGAATTCTTGCAAAAACTTAAATAATTGCACAAACAGTGAAAAATCTCAAAAACATATCTTTTTATTTGCATTTTTTTCTCATTATAAACAATTGTCCAAGCTACCAAAAAATACTATTTTGCGCTGGGGTTTGTTTTAAAACTCGAAATATGAACCAATTTTGGAAATTATTTGTTTTCAACGAATTCTTGCAAAAACTCAAATGATTGCACGAAAAGTGAAAAATCTCAAAACATATCTTTTTATTTTTGCATTTTTTTCTATTATATTATGATAAACCTTTGTCCAAGCTACCCAAAAATACTATTTTGCGCTGGGGTTTGGCTTAAAACTTGAAATATGACCCAGTTTTGGAAATTCTTTGTTTTCTTTTGTCTTTGTGCAAAATAGTATTTTTGGGTAGCTTGGACAAATGTTTATAATAATATGAGAAAAAAATGCAAATAAACAGATATGTTTTTGAGATTTTTCCTTTTTGTGCAATTATTTGAGTTTTTGCAAGAATTTGTTGAAAACAAAGAATTTCCAAAACTGGTTCATATTTCAAGTTTTAAGCAAAACTCCAGTGCGAAATAGTATTTTTTGGGTAGATTGGACAAATGATTATAATATATGAGAAAAAAAACGCAAATAAACAGATATGTTTTTGAGATTTTTCACTTTTTGTGCAATTATTTGAGTTTAAAGCCAAACCCCAGTGCAAAATTGTATTTTAGGGTAGCTTGGACAAATGTTTATAATATTATGAGAAAAAAATGAAAATAAAAAAAATATAAAAATAGATCATATATCAAGTCTTCAATGAAAGCCCAGAGCAAATCGGTGTATATTATGTAGCTTAGACTAATTTAATTCATATATTAGAAAAAATGAAAATAAGAAGATACGTTTTTGAGATTATTTTACTTTTTATGCCATTTGTCGATGTTCTTTTGATTACGATTTTTCGCCTAGGTCTGAAATGCGCAAGCAATTGTAATTTTTGTTATAAGCCAAAAATACCGTCAAAAAAATAATGTATAAAAAACATGCTTATAATTTATATCTATAAATATTAAGAAATTGTATGTTTATTTGTTAAGAAAAGCTTCCTTAAAATTTACGTCGATTTTTTGAGAAAAGTACTTACTGGTTTTCATTAACCGAGTGCAGACTAATTTAATTATAAAATTACATTATCGTTGATTATTAAACATTTTTGTTTAAAAACAATGTTATTGTAGTAGTATAAGTAATTTTTTAAAATTTTTAGTTGTTTTTGACTATCCAAAGTGCAAATAATGCAAATAATTTGAAATTTTGAAGAAAAATGAAATTTTTACAAAAAAATCATGAGTGAAAAAACGTTTTGGAACTTAAAAAATAGCGTTATTTAAACGTTTTTTTTAATAATTTCGGACCAATATGGTTAAAAATGAGTAAAATTAAATTAATTTTGAATATTATACCTGTTACAATTCTCCAAAACAAAACAGGTGTTTTTGGAGAAAATGTTCACTGGGGTTTTTTCAACGCAGGATAACGTTCAATACGGCGTTAAAAAGAGAAAAGTAATACAAATCAAAAATGCCCCCCTTTGCATGGTCGCTTTAAACTATTTGAAGTATTTTGACCACTTGAAAATGTTGATATTTTCAAAAAAATTTCTAGCAGTTTCATACATTTAATACATTATTAAAAAATTTTAAAAAATCTTTAATAATAATGTTATATTAAACCCCAGGCGATTTTTGTTTTTTTTTTATATATAAAAATAGTTTTGAGCAATTCTACAGCTTAAATAATGCTTTAAAAAAGTCTTTTTTTCACAGCATAAAAAGCATTGTTTTCTGCATGTGTAAATTCAACTCAAAATCCAGAACGACAGGAACGTAATACGATGTATAATTGTATACCGTTAGAACCGCCTACTAATAGCGAACAACCTCGTACTAATTATGACGCGTTAGCTACATTATTAACAAAGATACAAGCATATTTACGAGGGGAAGTTTTTGGCATATTTAAATTTTAAGTTTAATTCAGCATAAAATTAGCACCGAGCCAAAAAATTAAAAATTAAAGTTTTTAAAAAAATTGGTCATTTTTCTGAGTAAAATGATATGCTTTTTTGTGTTTTGGTTGTTTCTTTACCAAGTTATTGCAAAAACCAAAAGTGGCCCGCCGCATATTTTGCTATATCGAGGGAGTTTGCCCCCTCCCGCTGCACACTGATATAAAGTTCAGTGTATCTGTACAATGATAACGTGTAAAATACTCATTTCTTCACCATTGTGAATGCATGTAAATCTCAATAATGTTATTACACTAATTAATTTAAATTTTTTGTAATTGTCCATTCTGCTTTCTAAAAGCGGTGGATGTGTTGGTTAATGATTAAAGGTGTTTCAGAGCAGTCTGGCGGGTACGGTGACTGGGGCGGAGGATGATGATGACATTCTCTTCCCCGAATTGGCTCTGGACGCGGACGAGGACCTCCTCGACATCGCCAAGGGCACAGTCGGCGGACCTACGGACACCAGGAACAGAGGACCCGGCGGACACAACTTTCTCCCTTCTGTAAGAATTTTTGTTTGTATTGATTGACTTATACGCTGGGGTTTTATATGCCCATCCTGTCGAAACTTTTGAACGGGCGATTTTTTAATTTTATTTGACTTGTGCGTTTAACCGCTCATCCGGTCCGAAATTTCTTTGTGGCACTGATGAACACCCGAAAAGGGTGGGAAACATAAACATGCAGTCTAAAACTAAATAGTTTTAAGAGAATTATAATTGAAAAAGACGGAAAATTATAGGATACTCCCGAAAAAACTAAATTTTTAATTTTGCGCAAAAAATAAAAGTTTTTTTTAGCACGAAACTGGTTTTTGTAAATTTTGTATGAGTTTTTTATGGAAAAAAAATTTATAAGGTCTGTAAAAAAACTGTTGTTTTGTTTAAGTTTTGTAAAACAAATTCACAAACTACTCATCACTTTTGCTTAGTGTAGTGCAAAAAAATGGCATAATTTTTTGGAAAGCTGTAACTTAGTTTTTACCGGATATTTTGGATAGTTCTTAATGCTCGTCATCTTCTGAATTAACTGTAAAATAATTATTTATCGAATTGCGTTCTCCGCGCCTTTGTAGAAAATCTCTGTGATAACTCAAAAATTTATGTTTAAAAAACCAATACATGATTCCAAAAAAGGCGTTTAAGTACAACTCGAGTACCTACTTAACGTTGTTTTTATTTTTTTAAAACGCCAATGCACCGCCTTTCTCCCCACAAGCTACGTATATATATATCATATCATGATAGATATACGGATCAGTTTGTTAAAAAATTAATCACTAAATTGAAGGTTGTTTTATTGTTATAGTATTATTTTAAAACTTACAGGTAAGTGCGGAAACAATCGCAGAGGTTTTATCGCAGCAGCCATTAGCCATCGGTTTCTACATTAGCACGGCTCCTGCCCCGGGGCTCCCCGATTGGTTCTGGGCCTCGTGTCCAGCCGCCAGAAGCCGCTGCCCGGTACACTTGAGGTCAGTTGTTTGTTACAGGGTTTTAGCTTTTTATAAAAATCATTGTTTTGCAAACGTGGAATGTTTTGTTTTTAATGTATTTGAGACTAAATTGTGATTGTGAGAGATTTTCGTGTGCGTGTTCAATTTTTGTTTGGAATTCTCTGTTATCAAATTGATTGATCTATGTTTAAACTTTTGTCGTAGAATTTTATGGTTTCTAAACTTGTTTAAACTGTTTTATTTTCTTCACCATACTCTTCGTATTTTATTTCATCAAAAATTGTTGATAACACTGAAAATTATTCTTGCTAAAACTCGGGTTTTTTATCGAAATCATAAGTGCCTGAGTTTGTTTCTGTTGTTGTTGTTGCATTACCTGAAACTTTTCTTCCCTATGCAAATTATGCAAAAAGGAGGCCAGGAGGGACGAAAAAATTTCACCCCTATGGTGTTGTTGTTTCTTCTATTTTTTCTGTTATTATGCAGGTGTCCACGATTATAAAAATGTGTTTAAAGTTCCATACTATACTATACTACTATATTAGGCCTCATTCTTGGTTTTAGGTCAGCGTTGCACTTGAACGTGTCCAAGGTGCAGGACAGCGACGAATTCGAAACGGCCGGATGCCGCGTAAATCAGAACAGAATCAGTGAACTCCAGACTCACGCCCTGGACTCAAAACTCACGGAAGATGTGCTCAGGTAAGCAGATCAAAAATAGAAAAATAGGTAGGAGTTTCAATAGGGGCATTTAGGAACTCCGTTTAGATTCCAAACATGACATGATAGTTGATAGGAAGATTTGATGACCAGGTTAAATATTTCCAGCGGGTGGTGTTCTAACTATTGTAAGTTTTAAACTTTATTTCCCTGATTACCTATTTAGGCCTGGTGAAGAGATTTTCTTGTGACAGTACTAGTACATAGTAGAAATCGTATTAATAAACTTGTTATTATGTGAATTTCTGACTAACGACAGAAAATTAAAATAAAACACCTGTTTATTCGATAGATTGTATTTTTGTACAATAAACCTTCGAATAAAGCTTTGTACCATAAAGCTTCGAGTAAAGCTTAGTACCATAAAGCTTGAGAATAAAAACTATTTATCTATTTCCCAAAAAGGCCAAGTTTCGTTTTTATTTCGCTAGTTTGTCTTGTAAGTTCAGTATTATTTATTTATTAAAATGAACAAAATTACAAAATATGTGAAAGATTGAAAATTTTGTTACTGTTTTGTATTGGTTTAATCAATAACCCTCGTCTTAGAATTTATTTTGTTTTATATGTTTATCTCTCTATTATAAAATAATTTTATTGCATCCGAACGGAAACCTTTAACGTAGATAATACAAAAAATAGTTTTAAGCATTTTCACATAATTATTATATGATCACTGTTTATTGCTTTTATAATTAAATATTGATTTGCAGGTATGTGTTGGAGACATTCAACGCGTTGTCGTGGTTGAACGTGGACATTTCGACGGGTGACCGCCGCTCCTGTTTGCCAGTACATGTTCAGGCCTTGCTCAGACTCTATCACAGTACAGTCGCCCTCCTTTAATTTCCGCCACATCCTGTTTAGGATCTTTTTTTTTGTCAGCAGTATAGTAATATTGCACGCTGTGCAAGAATTAAAATGGTAATAATTATATATTTGTTTCATTATGGTTTCTTGTTGATCGATTGAAATGTCTGTCTAATTATATATTTGCTTTGATAATTAATTATTATTATTTTATTCATTTATATCAATCTGTTCTGCCAGGTTAGGTTATGTTCCTTAGGCTAACCTTATTATATTGTATTATATATGAAAGATTATCGATTCTGTTTGCGGTGGTAAATTTCTTTCCCAATTCGTGCTAAAATAAATATTGCGTTTTATTTAATTAAACAGGAAAAAATCGGTTTGTGGGATTCTTTAGTGCAGTTTGTCGTAATCAAAATCTTAAATTACAGTTTCAAAGAATTTATTGCTGTAAAAAATAGGCGAAGTCACTACTTGTAAAAAAGTCAATCACAGTAAAATAAGTTAATACTAAAACACGGACATTACTTTGAATTAAAACTAAAATCTCAGCTATAAAGCATAAGTGGGTAACCTCTTTGATTTTGGAAAGTATACTTGAAAAATGTTCGGGATTGTCTTTTAAAAGCTAAATTTTTTCGCATTTTTATTACTGAGACTTCTAAATAGTTTGGGTGTCGCGGACGGTAATTTCGAGATTTTTGGAGGTACTTATGTATACTTATGTTTAACTCCTCCCTTCTTGGCTCATGTATGTTTTAAAGAAATATTTTAGCCTTTTTTCTGTTCTGAACGACTAAAAGTAAATTACTTTACAAAAACATAAAACCTTCACCACCTCTCAACCATCTTTCACCTAAAAAATTTCGAATTGTTGACTGGCACTCAGCCCTCAGTAAAATTTGAGTTCGCGGAGTCCTTGCCCTGTCTCCGAAAAATAATAAGGAATGGGATTTCCACAACTATAAAATGGCAACGAAACGAATGAATGAAAACTTTTTGGATAATAACCCCAAACTCCAGGAACCATCTTAATCTAAAGAAATATAGCATTTATAGATGCAACTTGCATTCAAAAAAAAGTACAGTAAAGTGGATTTTAAAGACTGCTTGAATAGCTATAATTCTAAATAAAAATTTTTTGATACTCAAATTAATTAACCTAAATAAAAAGATTTTTTCTTTTGGATTTAATTATGCACTAGTAAAACGCAAAAAAATACAGTGTTTAATATGAATGACGACAAACTTTTTACCAATAATAAACAGAAAAAATGGCAGATTTTTAAAATTTAAGAATTTTGTTTATTTGATTAATTCAGTCGGTCTGTGATATTAGGGCAGTGTCTCATTGGTTTTGCGTTGTGTAAACTGTTAGGAGATTTTAAAATAATAATTGAAAACATATAGTTTCAAAGAAATTGCTTAATATTATTTATGTCATGATTAATTATAATTTTTGTTACGCTTATAATAGAAGTATTGATTGATACATCACAGTGCTGCTGTATAATAAAATATGGTGGTTGACTAGGGTTGCATTTAATTGGTCCATGTATGTTTTTATATATTATCTTGTATACCACCGTCTATTTGGTCCCAAAGTGTAAGTTTAACTTCCCAATTTTTTGGGGTTTTTTTATTTGAAGGGAGGGGGTGGTAAAACTCCGGGTCAACAATCGTACTTGCTGCTCGTGTGTTTTTGTTTTTTGGATATTTTTCCTTTTTTTAAATTCAAAAATTTTAAACTTTTGTTACATTAATTCATTCATTTTAAAATGTTTTGTTTTGTTTTTTTGTTGTTGTATTTTTCAGTTTTTAAAGTAAATGAATAAATTCTTAGCTCCTGCCACAAAGAAGATTTTTTTATAGCTGAAGCGGGCCGGCGATGGATATTCCATATTGCCGCCTAATACCCTATATCAGCACTGTTGTTGATGTAGAATTTTAGTCAAAGGCCCCACCCCTATCAGGGGATTTTAGGGAGCAGATGTGAGTTTTACATTTTTGTATGAGAATAATATATAATAATAATATTGAAAAGGAAATAACCAAAAAAAAACAAAATTGTAAACTAAGGTAAACTAAATAATAATATGATAGTTAGATAGCATAAAAAGATCAAAGAAATAGAGGCAAAAGGACATAGATATAAGTGTAAGTTGAGAGTAACATGATAAATAGATGATAAAATAAAAGAGAAAGATTTGCTTTGATCCTTTCCTCAGTGAATTTTAAAAAATGATTTTGATAATTATTTGCAATTGTTGGGCTATTTTTTCAAAACAAAATTATTCTTTTGGTTGCATCTAAAGCATTGGGGTGGTGGCTATTGGTTGGTGGGTGTTTGTGGGTGGGTTGGGGTGGTGGTGTGGTTTTTCAAAACACAAAATTTATTCTTAACCTTTTAAAACCACGGGTTTCATCTTCAGAAGCATAGGTGGGGCAGTAGGGGTGGTGGGGTGGGGGGGAGGGGGGTAGAATGATGAGATTTGGAGGGGGGTTGTCGAATTTTATGGGTTGGGGAATGAGGGAGGTTTTTGTTTGGTGAGGCGTGTCTGGGTTGGGTGAGATGTGGGGGAAGTATAGGTTGTGAGTATATATGAAGTGAAATTAAGTTTACCATTCCCTCCCAAGATTTAATCGCCGAATTAAAATGGCTATTATGCCATTATAGTGGAGATTGTCATTTAGGTTGAATCGAGAAGCCTTATAGGGGGGGCACCTTTTCTGTACTTTTTTTATATAGGAGTTGCACATTTTTCGGTATATTATATATTTTTGGTTATACCACCCTCCCAAAAATCCTGATTACTGCCGACAGACACCCCCTCTCAAATTTGTGGGTATCTCAGACCATGGGTCGGCATCGGCAGCCTCCCGTAATTTGGGGGGTATACTCGACCCCCGAAATTGGGGGTGTCCCAAATAAAATTTTTTGGGGTATACCTCAAATACCCCCTTTTTAGCGTTTTTAGTACTGGGACCTCCCAAAAATTTTAGGGGGAGATGTCCGGGGTACGCACAAACTTTTTTTTGGGAGGGGGGTGTCGGCTATAATTGGGATTTTTGGCGGCTATAACCCTCCTACCCCCCTTGCCCACCTATGCCCCGGACACCCCCCCCCCCCCCAAAAAAAAAAAAATTTGGGGTCCCAGTACTAAAAACACTAAAAAGGGGGTATTTAAGGTATACCCCAAAAAAATTTGGGACACCCCCCCACCTAAAAAATCTGGCATGCTGCCCACCTATGTTTGTTCAGAAGTACATTATCTATAACAAAATAGAATAGATCAAATAATTATATAAAACATCGTTGTTTTCATATAATTATTTATATGTATTTTATTTGTTATAGATATAGATTATGTATTTCTAAAGAAAAAACCTTACAAAACGTTAAGAACAAATCTTGTTATTGGAGCAACCTATTTTTATCATACTGAATGTAATTAACGTAATTTTCACTAATACCTAACAAAATTTCTCCTCCGCTAATGAAAACAACTTAATTATTTTAAGGTGTTATGCATGATTGGGCAAGGGGGAATTATAATTATACCCCTTTCCTCCCCCAAAAATCCTAAAGTTTTTTTCGGGTATTCCTTCATTTAAAAGTCTGGAGAGCTGTCCACCTATTGTTTCGCGTTGTTTTTTTTTTAATTTTACTAAAATAAAAAAGGGGTGACTAAATTATTATTTTTTTGTAGTTAAGGGTGTACAAAATTACAATATTATTAAATCGCTTTTTCATAAAAAATAAATTTATTTTATTTATTTTTATGCTATATTTGAAAAAAAGAAATTTGGAATACCTAACTGGTTTTTTTTTTAATTTTACAACAATCTTTATTCTTAAAAGTCATAATTTGCAATGGGAACTTTGCAACTTGTCAAGCACTTGCTATGCAAATTTAAGGTTTATTTTATTTATGTAAATACACAAACATACAAATACAAAAGCCTCGCCACACACAAAAGCCTTGCAATTTGCAAATATTTTAGTTTAGTAAAATATCAAAAAATTAATTTTCTTGATAAATTAAACCATACTTCAAGTCCATTAAAAATAAAAGTATTTCTTTAAAATCCAAATTAACTAGACGGACACATTTATATCGCTTTGACTGCGCTTATTTTATATTTTTAATTTCTTGAATAAACATATTGCGTGCGCCCGCTGACTAAATGGATATGATAATAATTTAACTTTGCCCCTATTGTTTAAACAAAATTAAAAAAATTGTTTTTGAGGGCCCTTGATATCCTCAATATAGAAATCCTAGTTGAAAAATTTATTTTGGTGGGTTTTTGAACGGAACATACATCTCTTCCATTAAACTTTTTTACCAGTACTTAGGGTAACTGACTTAATTTCGGCCACGCCTTAATTTCGGCCACCAATTTAGGGTGTTAGAAAATTGGCTTATTTTTAAAACACAAAGGAACTAGCACAAAAGTAACTGGATTAATGTTGAATAAAATGTTTTTGCAAAAGTTTTTTATTTTTGTTAGTCTACATTATCAACATTTTCATACAAAAAGTGAATTTTTTGTGATTTTCCTAATTTTTGCTTCGTGTTTAAACTGCATCAAATTTAGAACGAAGCAATATATAACCTTAAAATATCTTCTATTTAAGGCTCAAAGTTGCTAATGTTCATGTTTTGATATTTTCTTCAAAATCATTTTGCAATGCGTTTAACTAACTGCGCATTTTAAGATTCCGTTAATTTCGGCCACCTGAAAATTTAGGTGAAAGAACCTGCCGTTTTTTGCTGTTTTTAAATATCATTGTACTACCGTATTTATAAAGAATTTTTTTGCTCGTTTGATTTTGTTTTGACGTTTTTTAAGCCAAAAATAAAAATTGAACAAAAAACACAAATTATTAAAACTTGTTTTTTTAAGGTTTTGACATAATTATTTAAAGTCTTGTTTATAACTATTAAAGTTCGCAAACGGGAAAAATTAAGTTATATGTACCAAAAACAATACCTAAGGGTAAATTTGCAACCTTTAGAAATTTTTATTGTTCGTTTAAGCAATAGTTATAGCCAGTTTTTTGCAGGTGGCCGAAATAAATGGCACGCGCCTTAATTTCGGCCACTATAAAAAGGAGACTTTAAATCTCCACTGATCTTTAAGTGTAACAGAAATTTTAAAATTTTGCAGTGGAATAACAAATATAGCTATTGTTTGATTTTTAAGCCAAATTTTGGGTTGATTGAAAAAGCCAGAAAAAACTTATTCAAAAAAAATAAAAAAAGGTGGCCGAAATTAAGTCAGTTACCCTATATTAAATGTAATTTTAATAATATATTGTCCTTTTAATTGATATTGTTTCTTTTTTTGTCCTGGATTGGTTACGGTAGATAATTCCGTTTTAACACGTTAGTAGTCTTTAAGAAAATTAAAATTAGATGTAAATGCTTTAAAATTTATAAAATTAATGACTTACTGACATTTTGTTTGGAATTTTGATTCTCGAACAAACTTGTTTGTTTCTATTCGCTTTAATAATTTTAACTGTATTCCCGAAGATTTTTTAGGCCTATTAAAGTGCAAAACAGACCTAAAAAATGTGGTTTGTTAAAAAACGTAAATTCTAGGTTTAAAACAGTTTGTGGGGAAATATTTTACTCTAATTTTAAAAATTATCCTTTATTTCGTTAGATAGAACTTAAATTTATCAAATGTTAATTTATTAATGCTAACTGTGTTTCATTTTAGAAATGCAGCAATAAAAATTAATTGCTTTTGTGTACCTTTATTTTTAGTATTTTAGCTGGGGTATCTTGTGAAGATGTATTTTTTTCATAATTTTTATTTTTAAAAATATACTCACGTTTTTGATATAAAACATTTAAATTTTTTAAATGATTAAGTAAACAACTTCAAATACTTATTGAAATATATTAGCATATTTTTAAAAGTTATTAGGTTTTGTTTGTTGAACCGAATCATGGCTTAAAACACATTTTTCGATGTTTTAAGCTTTAGAAGTCATGCAATAATGCATTTTTTTCGGTTTGTGTGATAATTTTATCTATACAATTTGATAGTGTTATCTACGCTTCTTGCTTTCTTTTATACTGTTGTTACTTTGTTTTCTTTGACTATTTGTGTAAATTTTCTTACTTAATTATTTAAAATTTTATTGAAAACCCATTTAGAATCAAGGAACTGGAGACTCGGCAGAGTATTTTAAAAGACCATATAGAGGGTTGGTCGCCAATAATCCAGCCATTCATTTTTCTTTCTTTTTTTAACAGACTACTTACTCGTTCTTTCGTTCTAATGGGTTTCGTCTTGTTGTAAGCGGTGTTATTTGTATGCAGGATTCATAAATGTACAAAATTTTGTGCTTAATATAATTAATTATAAATATTATTTTGTGTCCTAGTAAAATAATAATATTTTCGTGTCTATCTTGATTGTAAATGTTGTTTCTAAACTGCTTTTGTACAATAAACAGTACATCTGTTTGAGAAAATTCAGCCACTGTTAAGCAGTTTTTGTGCAATATGTTTTTTTTTTTTGTTTTCAGATAGAATAGACCAAGATACTTTGTTATCCCTTTGTATTTATGTGTACTGTGACACATCTTTAAATAAAAAATTAAAATTATTGCTAAAAGCAAAAATACAAAATAAGTTTGAACATCGTAAATAAACTTTTGCAAATCAGAACTTGGATGTGATCTTACCGTCAAAACATTTGTCATACCTTGCAGCATGGCGGGTCTGCCCTATACGCATTTCAATCAACTGCTGATTCCATTATATACTTTCCGTCAATTACGTGTGTAATGCACATGAAAATCTATTTGTAGAAATTTGTAGTCTGACTAAGATACTACATCTACACAGCTTACTACGGTTGAATAATATCTGGGTAACGGCGAAAATAAAATGCAGACATGAGCGGACCAATTAAAATTGCGTGGTTATGATGTTGTGGTTTTTTTGAACAAATAAGAACGCAGAATTTTTTTAATTTCAACTTTTTAACAACAAAATATACAAAAATTAACCAACTAGCCCTTAAAAATTTGCATTTGGGCTCCAAATTAAATAGTTGGATAAATAATAAAATATGGGTTTTGATTTTTATTATTAAACCGCTTTAGTAAAAATTTTGTATGGTTTTATTGTTAAACAGTCGATTCAATACTAAAATTATCGAGATCAGCTAGATTTTATTTGCCTATAAGTGATCGTAAAATCATTCCCTTATTGAATCTTCCATTTGTTGAAACTTAGTCTCAGCAAAAATATTTTTCTCAGTATGACACTGGTGGTGCAGGTGGTGATCGTAATTCCTCGCCCTATTTTACAGAGTGGAAACTTGAGCCTCAGTAAGATACCACTGGTGGAAACTGGCAGCCTAAGTAGATGAGTTAGTATGGCTGAAGCGGCCTTACTAGAAACTTGCTCATGTCCGCATGACAATGTGACAGATTATTCTGTCTAATCTGCCCCAATTGTTGACACTATTAACTTTTGGATATTCTTGGCAGTGTCAAAGAGTCTCACTGTTCAGTTAGTAAATACACAGCGTTTGTATATTTGTTACCTAATTGTATTTATTAAATGTGTAGTTGATATTTTATCCCTTCTTCAACAATTAATTCATTACTCTTTCTAAAAACCTGCTCATGCTTCTAAACCATGTTGCTGCTTTTCACTGCAATTATTTGCCATGCTTAATTTATATTGCTATTAGCTCTTGGTGATGTATTAGTTTTTTTTTCTTTTTGGAATTTACGTCTTTCAACATCTCATCTTCGGATCGGAAAGGTCGTCTTTTCAACATCCCGTCTTTGAAAAAATCACCTTTTGGATGAAATTTTGTAAGCGTACTTTTCAAAAGTCTTATATTTTGTGACTAAAGCAATGGGCTGAAAATCTTTTTTATCCAAGCCTAAACAAATACCAAAAATTAAGCAAGATTTAACCATGATAAATTTTTGTTAAATGGTTTGTTTCTAAAAAAAGACGAAACTTTTAGACACAAAAATGTAATAAAAAATGTTATTTGTTGGAAATTGTTCAGTGTTAAAGACGTTCACAAAGTTATGACTTTATAAATCATTTTTAGCCAATTAGGGCTTGGGAAAAAATGGAGATTTTTCATCCATTGGAGATCCAATTTTTTTCCAAGCGCTAATTGGCTAAAAAATAAAACTGATTCAAATAGCTCCTCCCATAACCATTCCCACTGAGCAAAACATATATGACGTGATCACGATACTCTATGACATTTTGAAGGTCCTTAAAATCCTGACGTGAAAAAAATGTTTTTTTTCCCCAAATACTGATGGTTTCAAGTAATATTATTTTATGAATTATTTTTTATTGTTAAAGTTATTATTCAAACAATGAGTTATATTGACTTCAAAATGGTAATAAACTGTATTCAAAAATTTCAAATAAAAAAAATGAAGTCTATCTAGAAAACTTGTCTTTGGAAAACTCGTCTTTTAAATACAATTTTATAAACGTATATTTTTTATAAGATACATATTTTTTATAATATTTTTGTATTTCATGGTGAGTTTTTTAATTAAGAACTAAAAACGTTATTCTTTTCAAAAGCTTAAAGGTGCCTTGCGGGGTCAAACTTTCTGTCTTCGATTTTGATAATTTTTTGTAAAAACATTACCTTTGCTCCCAATAGCCCACAAAATTTTTTTCAACAAAATATCTTCAACAAAACAAAACAATGTTCAGGAGTTATGATTTTGTGAAGTTTTCCCAACCTTTCCTTCCTTCACTTCGTGTTTTTAGCGAAAAAATCGAGAGTTTTTTGCATGAAATAAATTAAAGCTATCTAAAATTAAAGCAAAATTTTATCTTTTTGACGTAAAAGTAGTCTTTTAAAAAGTACGTTTACAAAAGTCAAGTAGTTTTTTAAAGACAAGATGCTTAAAGACGTGAAGTAAAGGACGAAACTGCCGCACAACGTATTAATCGGTAGGTTAGAGATTAAATTATTCTGAATACTTCTTACGTATTTCTTAGTTAAATAATACCAGCTTAGCTTCCGCTTTCGGTAAATTAGGCCCCATTTCACCCGCATTTCTGTGGCATTTCACCCGCAACTGTCTTAATTCACCAAGACCGGAATTCACAAAGCGGGGTATACACCGTATATGTGTATCCGGTGTATGCACCGTGTAAGTTACGGTATATTTGTGTGTTTACATGGTGTTAACTTGTCTGGATTAACTAACACCGTGTAAACACCCAAATATACCGTAGTTTACACGGTATATACACCGGATACACATACACGGTGTATACATCGTTTATACCCCGCTTTGTGAATTCCGGCCCAACTGTCTTGTTTCACCCACAATCAACTGCCTTAATTCACCAATACACGTGTCTTAATTTACAAACTAAGATATTTGTTGGTATAAAATGAATGAATAAAATTTGACTCGGAAAATATAATTGATTACATTGTCAAAAGTGAAAAAAAAAGTATAATGAACAGCAAGGGGACAGATTTGTTGTGATGTAAACACAAAATAAAATAAATATGGTTTAACTGGTTTGAGCAACTTTCGTCCTACATGTCTGCAAACATCTCGTCTTCTACATCTC
Source organism: Microlaimidae sp. YZB2_3 (assembly GCA_030248175.1). Lineage (NCBI taxonomy): Eukaryota > Metazoa > Nematoda > Chromadorea > Desmodorida > Microlaimidae > Microlaimidae sp. YZB2_3. The sequence goes on along the minus strand of JASAMX010032413.1, from coordinate 2,718 downwards.
GTCTTCGCAAATGTCGTCTTTTAAGCATATCGTCTAGAGAAAATTCGTCTTTTGGGTGCGATTTTATAAGTTTTTCGACTTTTTCGCATAAAAGACAAGTTTTTCGCCCAAACAATAATAATTTGCTTGATTTTCAGGTTTCGATTAGGCTTAGTATTGAATAAATTTTTTAAGTCTTTAATTAAAAAGTCTCATCATAAAATACAAATTTACCGCAATAAAGGTTTGTTTGATTTTTGAGTTTGAATTAGGCTTAGGTTTTCAGTCTTCAAGAACAAATCATTCAATAAAAGTTTATCAGTGTAAAATTTTGTTGATTTTTTGGTTTTGCTTAGGCCTAGGGGAAATAAATATTTACATTACATGGTTTATGTTTCAAAATACTAAAAGTCCCTCTTTTGAAAAGTACGTTTATAAAATTGTACTCAAAATATGAGTTTTTCAAAGACAAAATGCTAAAAGACGAGCTCTTTGAAGACGAGATGTTGAAAAACGTACTGTAAAAGTCGAAAATTCCGGGAACCGCACATTTTATGGGTATAATTACCACTTTGTTTAGTTTTAATTTTTTTGTTTGTTTCGATATTTAGTTTTATTTATTGGGAATTAAGGTATTGGAAAACTTTATTAAAACCTTAGTAGTACACTATTTTTTTGGTTTTTTTCTAATTTACGTTTACCTATCAATGAAATAAATTTTTCTAATGTTGACTCGATTATAATTAAACTATTAGAATTTTAGGTAAACGCTAATTCTAACATAATATCCAGGGCAGGAAAAAACTGAATTAATTTACTGATTAAAAAAACACAAAAAATGAAATGGCAAATGTTATCAAACGGATCTTGTCAGATAAACAACAGTTTAGATAAATATCTAATAATAATTGATAATTGTCTTTGTACTCTTTTACCCTTAGAATTTACAATAAAATTTTAACAAACATAACAAAATAAATATTTCATTGGACAATCCGCAGCGAAAGTTACAAATGGGGCTAAAATTACCGAACGTTAATCAAGCCCTTTTATCTTTTTAGAATCATTAACAAAAAGTTTTAACTATTGTGTTTTAAAGGGGCTTATAACGTGCAAAGAAACTATAAAATGTTAAAACTGTTCAAGTTCATAAATAGTACTGCGCTAAAAATATAAAAGTACTTGGTGCTAGTGCATATAAAAATTTAAAACAATTAATGGCCAATTAAGTGCGCCATTTCATCAAGAAAACGAAGTGTAAGGCCTTCAATTTGTTCAATCATCCTGGTTCTAAAAGCATTATAATCCACGTCTAAAGCAAGATTCTGACCTGCGCCCGATTCAGCTAAATACTGTTTAGTCCTGGTAAAATTTGAGCTTAAAAATTCGATTTTCGGGAAGGGGGGTCATATCTCTTGAATCCATAAAAATATTTTAGCGAAAAAATTTCCTATTGCTGGCAGGGGTAACATTTTCACAAAAAAATCATAAAAATCGAAGACAAAAAGTTTGAACAACGATTTTTGCCCGGAACAACCGGAACCAGGTACCGGTACTGTACCGGTACTGTACTGTACTGTACTGTACTGTACTGTACTGTACTGTACCGGTACGGTAACCGGTACTGCCTATCACTAGTTATTTGGGTTTTTCGGTAGCACACTTAACACATTTATTAATTTTCACACAATTGGACGATTATTAAAAAAGCAAGTTACTCCATACAATATAGGAATTCGATTTGTGTGCGACAGTGCTTCATTAATCGGTAATTTTACTAAAATAGAATAGCTAGCTGCTGACTACTTAACTGACGATTTTAGTAACATCATAATTATTTTTTAATGATAACCATCTGTTGTCATGTTTTTGTTTTATTTTAGATAATTTTATTGTATTAGACTCCATTTAATCGTTCATTACATTGTATGAGATTTGCGTGTGTGTGTTTTAATTTTCAAATCATTATTACACTCGTCTATAAAACATAACAGAGCAAAAATACACTTAACTAACAAAAATTTAAACTAGTATGTTTGTTAAGCTAATTAATTTACTTGTTGGTGAATTAAAACACTTACGGGTAATTTAAGAAATTTGTTGGTAAAGTAACACATTAGCGGATAAATTGATAGATTTGTTGGTGAAGCAAGACAAAAAGGCATAGGGTCCAGGTTTGTTTACACAATAATTTGTGGCGCTGAGGAATACAAGAAACACAGAGTGTGTGAAGAAAAAAACGAACAACCGAAATACCAAAAAACTTATTGCAGTTTATAGCTTCATTTACAACGAAATTTTAAATAAACAGACAAAAGTTGATTAAGTTCAAGTTGTAAAAATTTTATAAAAAAATTACTTTGCATTAATAAACAAACTTACAATTTCTACAATAAATAAAACTGTAACAAACATAGTAAAGTGCATAAATGCAGGCGAAAAACCACGAACGTTACAACCGAAATTTATAGCCAACGTTAAGAATAAAAGCACATTTTAACTTTTTAAAATGCTCAAGAAAAACGAACTGGTTTAAAAGTATTTTTAAGCAAGCTTAAATACTTTTTTGCTTCTAAGGAAAGGCCCTAAATGTGCATAGAAACCACAAAAATTTAATAATTTTATTGTTTAAAATTTCGTGGTATCAGAACTAAAGGAGAGTATACCAACTATGGGTTAAAATTGCTAAAGTTAAAAAAAACTTAAAAAAAGATATTTTGGGTTTCGAAAAAATAAAAA